>SNQJ01S0016102.1:255057-272746 GCA_010110895.2 Picea sitchensis
CTCCATATCCACAGAACAAGTGCCATACACAACTACAAAAATTGAAGCTGCACCACTCTCTTAGACTTGCACCATACTTAGAAAGAATATCACCAAGAGTATCACCAAGAATATCATCAAGAGTTTCACCAAGAACCACCAAGAGAATCACCAAGATAGCATTAGGGACAAGACAAGACCCAAGAGATGAGCATACACCCTTATTCCTCCTTGCAGCTTCAGTTGTAGTTGCAACTGCAAATCTCCACAATACTTGCGCATTGAATGACTATCCAAATGAGCTAAAACGTCCTTTATTTATATTAATCAGTACAATGACTTTTTTGGCTGGGTCAACTTGACTTTCTGGGAATTATATTTTCAATTTGTATTTTTCTTGTGGAGCCAAATTGTATTTCTGGAAGATAACATTATAATATTATTATTCTTCTAGGTCGACTTGTCTTATAGGGTTTCCACACATCTGTTTAATGGTTCACTTGATTCCAAAATATTATATTCTAAGTCATAGGTTACACGTGGAGGTTAATACCTCTCGCAACTACCAAAACATCAACACTCCCTCTTATCTAGGGAGATATTAACTAAGATGTTCTTCATGTAGTGGTTTCAAACACATCCATCCATATCACATGGCATGGTCAAGACTCACATGGTCTTGCAGACCATTCTACAGGTAGCATCACCATAGCCACACATGCTATCATATGATTAAACAGATCATGTAACAAGTATCATTATCATAGCTGCACATTAGCCATCTAGATGGAAAACACCTCCAACACTACTAGTTGGACCTCCAGCTAGTAACCTCTGATGCTACTAATCAACACTATAACTGGGAATCATTTCTGACACTACAAATTGGCATCTAGTTCATATAGAACTAGTAACTCATCAACTCACACAAAATATGACTAAAAAATTAAACACTCCCTCTTAACAAGGAAGGTATTCCTCTTGGAACGATCATCATCACTGCTTTTGCGCTTCTTCACACCTTAGCCATTGTCCTTTTTAATTTCACGAATCCATACATCATAACAAGTTCTGCGCTTTCACCAGCCTTTCGTACTGGAGTAACATACCAACCTGTGCTGGGGTAACATACCAACCTACCTTGGGGTTACCAACCTACGTTGGGGTAGCATACCAACCTGTGTTGGGGTAGCATACTAGCCTGCATTGGGGTTACCAAATTGTGCTGGGGTAGCATACCAGCCTATGTTGGGGTAGCATACCAGCCTGCACTGGGGTTACCAACCCTGTGTTGGGGTTACTAACCTGCACTGGGGTAGCATAACAGCTTGCGTTAGGGTTACCAACTTACGCTAGGGTAGTGTACCATCCTGCGTTGGGGTTACCAACCTACGTTGGGGTAGTGTACTAGCCTACGCTGGGATAGCATACAAGCCTATGTTCGTGTATCATACCATCCTTCGTTGGGGTTACTAACCTACACTTGGGTAGCATACCATCTTGCATTGGGGTTACCAACCTACATTGGGGTAGCTCCCACTATTGGGGATCTCATCACTTCCTTCTACTGAGGATCACTTCCCACTACTGAGGAACACATCTCACTACTGGAGAAAATAATCACTTCTCACTACTAGAGAAGTCTTTCTGGACCACTCCAAGATTTTCCCTGACAGAGGCTTGTTCAACATATATGCTACATGTTCGTCGATAGAAATATACTCGAGGAAGTGTCTCATCATAGTCTTCTCCCTCTTACTGAGAGAATCCTCTGGAGATAAATCAGGATTTGTACATCTCTAGGCTATTTATCTACAACATGCTTGATCTTGTAGATCAACTTGGAAGTCCCCATTGACTTCTCTACTGGTCTCAAAACCAAGGAAAATATATATATCCCAGTCCTTCTGACTGGATTCCTCCTCGGTCATTGTAGCAAAGTCAAAAGAATATTCCCATAATATCTCATATCTCCTTGAAGCCTATGAAGGTTTGATCTAGTCTTATCAACCCATGGCATATGTCTTTCAGTCTTGGAATATGTCTCTCTCTTCCATCTGAATATGAAAGTCTTTGAGTCCCCATTCTCCCTCTAAAGCTTGACTCCCTCTGACTTTGTATAATCTTCAAAGCCATTTTCTCCCTCTGTATGTGATGATTTCCTCTGAAGTCACGTATGAATGGTCCTTGGGAGGCTGGTCCTCCTTACTAGATCATGAGGATTGAATCCCTATGAAATCTAGCTCCTTATGAGATGGTAGTTGGTGGTGCCACCTGCCTTAGCATTGGTGGAACCATCTGCTCCTCATGATATGGCTCATCAATTCTATATGGATTTGCATCGTGTAAAGTTCCCCAGATCATGTTGGTATCTTCCTTGTTACTACAATGATTCTGGGTAGGCCCTTGTTGACGCTTGAATATGTTAGGACCTAAAAGGAAACCTCATGAGGATGTAAATCCCCTTGCGTTTTTATAGAGGTGGTACTCCTCTTTTAGGTTTTCTTGAGATTTTTAAATATTCAAAATATGGGACTTGACAAAAGTCTGTGGTGGTAATTCAAAGAAACAAAAATATTACAATAAAATAAAAGGACAAATGTTTTTGTTTTCTTCTAAAGCAAAGTTCCTGAGAAAGGACCAGGAATAAAACACATTCACACATTTAAATAAATTAAGAAAAATTTATTCACATCCATCATAATTTAAGATAAATATTTTTTATCACATAAAAATAAAAGGAAGATGATCTGCATGCACAAGAGAACTTTAACAGAGTGGATACATGGGAAGCTCAAATAAAGATAATGATAGATCAACCTCAAATACTTTATATTATGAAAACAAGGTTACAAAGAACAGTCAAGATTGTTCCTGAATATGTTCTCTTGAAATTTCCCAAAATATATAGTTTATTACATATTCTTGAAATTGTAAATGTGTTTGTCTTAAAGACTGGGATTAGAGATCCCGTGGACGATAAAGAAAATAAATACAAGAAATAATATTTTAGAAAGAAGATGGTGGCTGGTAGAAGTATCAACAAGACCTGGTAATAAGAAAAAATGAGTTATCAGTATTCGGTTAAAGATTTCTAGTGAAAATGGTGGAATAACTAGATGAAGGAATTGATAAAGAAAAGAAGTATCTGATCAATGTAAACTTAATATGATGGTCGTGTTTCCTTTCATTTTCTCGCTGATGTCCTTTTATTGTTTTCATCAACGGTTACAGGAACCATCTCAACTGTTTCTTTCCCTTCATTTGTCAATTTATCGATAGCCTTCTTGAACCATTCTTCGATGTAACTTTTCATAAGTGCCACGTTGATTTCATGCCAGATTTTAATATTGAACAACTCACCCTCCAAGTCTCAGAGATAAAGGAAATTCCATGTAATACTTCTTCAATGTCCTAATTTTTTACGGAGTAATCCACTAGCTAGTTATCTATGGCGTTCTCATCATATACAATTATGCCATATAATTTTTCAATTGACAATCCTTTAAAAATCTCAACTTTCTCACTGAACTGTTGTTTTGTTAGGAACAATGAGTTGAGTATCAACTTGGGATATTGGACTCCGTTAGTTATTTCATATAGGTCCACTTCCGTGATCCTTTTGAGTAACTTTTCTCTCCTTGTTATGGCTTGGTTGCACGCCTGAACGATGTTGTTCAAGTTCTTTATTTTATCTTTCCAGCAGGCATACAACTGCTTGATCCGACTTGGAGAGGGAAGGTCCTCCTTTCTTCTCTTTAGCTCTGACATATTGGTAACCTTAGTACCATAGGTTACTATGGAATCAAGGTAGAAACCTTCTTCATTTTTTAGGTCGGACCGTAGATATTCAAGGAAGGCATGTGCCCTCGAGCCAAAATAAATCATCCTCTTTGAAATTTCCCAAGATTCTGTAATCAATGCCATTATTTTCTTGATATTGTTCTCCACAATTTCCACAGGGATAGAAAGGAGTGGAAGAGGCATCAAATTCTCTTCCAATTCCTTAATCATTTCCTTTAAATTTATATTTTCCGCTTAGAGATCACCAATGGAATCATCCAATGCATCGCCAGTTGCTTTATGAATTCTGAAAATTTGGGAAGGATGCATATTTCTTAGGTTAACCTCCAAACAATATTTCCCCTTTTTATTCTTTGCATCACTCTTCTCAGTAATTAATTTCTTAGACTCGTTGTCATTCTCGACAATTTCCAATGATTGATACTAGTGGGTTGTGCCTCCTAGCTGATCAATGTTAGGAAACATCTTCTCAATGTTAGCCTCAAGCTTCATATCTTCGAGGGAGAATCTATTGATGTCACTATCGACATGATGCTCTTCTTCCTCTTGTATAACATTCTTTCTCTTCTTCCTTAGGGGAAGTTTATGTGATCTTTCAATTTTTCCTAGGGGGGGTTCGTGTCTCCTCCTCCGCCTTAACTACTGTTGATTACTTTTTTAGATGGGTGGACCACGGAAGCACTACTCCGAGGTGTTTTAGTCTTAGGATTAATAGTTGGGGACTAGGAACTATTTTCACTGGGACATTTTCCTCTATGTTTGTACAATTCATTTGTGCTAAGAACTGTCTCTAAGTCACCATCAGTGTGGGTAGGATTTCCCAGGTGATTATCTCATTCTTCTCCTAGAAAAGTGTGGATAAATGAATTGCTAAAACCCATTGTTAACATATGTTCCACAAAGATTTCGTTAGGTTCAAACCCTCTAATATTTTCATAATACTTGAGATTCAAGTTCTGGAAGTGGTTTGCAAATTCATCAATTTTGTTCATACTTCTGAATACAAAATACCCAACTTTCCAAGGAAAAGTAATGAATTGATTTTTTCATTTTTCATGAAAAAAGTGCAACCAAAAGCTATATTGCCTTGCAACTTCTGTAACAAACATTATGTCGGATATATGGCATGGAAGAAAGGAAGGAAATTATGTGGAACCTAAAATCCTTATGACATTGTAATTCTCCATTTGCTCCAAAGTCCCCTTTCTATCGAGGAATTTACTAGCTTGAGAAGATATTCTTGGGATATCTCTTCCAAAGTACAACTCTTTAAAAACTGAGAAAAAATCATTGAAAATAGCATAAAAATGAAGGGAATCTTTGTGCCTCCATAATGCTTGGTACCAAAAGGTCACAGGGTCAAATTCATAATTTACCTTCTTGCATATAGACAAATTAGGAAACTAACATCAATGCGCTATCGTGAAAACCAAATAAGAAGACATAAATAATTTCTTATGCTTTTTATACTGATACAATTGGGAAGATATTTCAATGGAAATCAACTTCCCTCGATCGAAAATTGCCTGCTCCTTGACAATAAAATATAATATGTAAAGAATCATACGGGAAATGTTGGAAGTATTTTCTTGGCCCGTAACTCTGGTAAATAACCAATCAATTTTCTGAAATGGGTTTTTGAACAGGCTGACCTGTTATCTAGTAATATCTTCAGGGATGGTCATGGGATTCTCCAAAAATTCAGGTAAGAGATCCAGGCCATTTTCATGTTTTTTCAAGAAGTCCCTGCAATCTTTACCTTTGAAGGTGAGTGTTGGTTCTAGGAGTTTCAGCATTATACGGAACACTTGAGGAGAAAGAGAGACGAGAGAATGGTCTTGGAGTTGAATCATCTGTTGAATTGGTATATACTTCTTAGTGCACCAAGAAACCAACTCCCTGTAGTCAAAACATTTAAGAAAATGTCCTGCATGAGCAATTTTGGATGTCCAAATTACTTTGTTCTGAGCAGAAGGGGATGAATAATAAGAGTATTCTCTAAACCACTAAAATTCCTAGTCCTCTCGTCCAAAAATGTTCAAAGTGTCTTCGCAGAACTATTGTTGATCTGTTGCTTCCATAAGTTGATGAGAGCGTTGTTTTGATCCAGATAATATTTGAAATGAGAACTTGAGATATATAATATAATCTTCCGCAAATCATGCTTTAATGTGGTTTAATAAGAAATCTCCTCAAGCCCTTCACCTATTATTGACAATATTTGCGGGAACTGCATGATGATTTATTAGCATTAAATCATACTAAATGTGTATTGGGAAAAGAACGAAGGTGGCGGGGATGGATGAGAGAAAATAACATTTGGGAGTTTTGTGAACCCACCAACCAGGGAACCCATGAACTCGCCATTGCAGAAGGTTGAGAATTGGCTAGGTGTTTTAATGTGGTCAGTCCAACTCAATATAGGAGAGAAGAGGTACTTAGGATCCTAGGGAGTCCAATGGTAAAAACGTAAATCGCAGATCGTTTGGGTACAAAATGTGTGTCACGAAACAAGGGATACGAAAGATTTGATACCGGCCAACCCAGGAACCCGTGACTACAAAAACGACTAAGTATAGGATAATGTGGCAGTTGGTTGGACTCAATATGTGAGAGTGTGGATGGAGATGAGGATTTGCGAGTCTGCCAACCCAGTAACCCACAAACCTGTCATTTTGGAAAACTGACTAAGTATGAAAACTAGAAAGGGAGAAAAGAAGAGAGAAAGGGAAATGGGAATTTGCGTAAGTATAGAAGAGGGAAAAGAAATGGACAAAAGAATTTGGGAAAATAGAAAAGGGGAGGGAAATTTCAGAAGAAGGAATTGACCTTAACAACAGGCTCCAACTGTGGGGTTATAACCTTCTGTGGGTTGTCAAGAATCTGGAATCTCACGTGACCAGGTGCTTCCACCCATTGGGATATGGAGTGAGAGTAAGAATATACATTCTTAAAAATAAAATTATGTACATTGAGAATGAGAAAGTATTAAGAGAAGAAAACTTTCAAATTTTGCTCATTGATAAGCAACAATAACCTTTTATCTTTCATGTCTTGGAGCATATAGGAATTAAATACCAATATCTTCTCGATGACATATGGTCTGATCTAGAGTTCTTCAAACTTTGTATGCATGGATAGTTTCTCCTTGGCCTTGTTCCAAAGTAACACCAACTCTCCTTTCTGGAAATTATTTACAATTGTACTCTGATCAAAATACCTTTTGACTCTATGCTTCCTCTGAGAAGTTTGATTCATGGCCTTGCTTCGTTCTTCTTCCAATCAACTGATTGATTCTCCTATGGATGGGTGAATTGTCTTCTGTATCTTCAATATTAGCCACAAAAATCAGTGCATTGAGCTCAAGGCTAATCAACATTTTCGCCTCTTTCCCATAAACCAATAGATATGGAGACATCCCAGTGCTATCCTTCAGAGTCGTTATGCTTTCCCATAATGCATTCGTCAGCTTTAGATGTCAATTCCTTTGATTCTTGTCAATGGTTTCTGTCAGTATCTGATCAAGTGTTTTGTTTTTGGATTGAAAAATGCCATTACCTTGTGGACAATAAGTTGATGATTAACCCATGATGATTTCATATTCTCCGAAAAAATCTGTAAACATTGACTCGATGAAAATCGAACCATTGTCTATGATAAATTTATCTGAGACACCAAATCTTTACAGAATATTGTCTTTGAGGAATTTAATTAGTTGTTCAGCATCAACCTTCTTTAAGGCCATTTCTTTTGGCGATTTCATGAAATAATCTGTAGTCGTTAGAATGTACATATGCCCCTTATTAGAATTTGGATTGATTGGCCCAACAACATCAAGTCCCCATTGGGAGAACAGTTGTTCTACCATTATGGGCTGCAAAGGAATCGTGGATTTCTTCATTTTTCCTGAAAATTGTTGTCATGACAAACACTTCCTTATTGTGACATACGAGTCTCTAAAAATTGATGAATAATAGAATCCTGTTGTGATTATCTCGTGGGAAGTTGCAGTAGGTTCAAAGTGTCCACCACATTTTCTCTCATGGTATTCTCTTATTATTTCTTGGTCTTGATTTTCATCAATGCATCTCAGCAACATACCATCATAATTTATTCTGAACAATATGTCAGCAATCAACATGTATTGATTCACCTTCATTTTCAATGTTCTTCACTCCTTAGGGTTCATGGTGATAGGAAATTTCCCAGACCTTAAGTAGAATATAATATATTCGTACCATCCTGAATCATCCAAGGGTTCTCTGACTGAAATTGAAATCATTTCGTCAATCGAATCTTCATTCACAATGAGCTTACATAAACCTTGTCCTTTGATGGATTTTAAAGGTTTAATATCGATATCATATTCTTGTATCTTTGCCAACCAATTATCCCATTTTCCTTCTCTCAATTGTTGATTCAGAAGCATCTTCACTGGTGATGAGGGAACATAATAAATAACATGGGATTTCAATATGTACGTGAGAAAGTGTGCTACTACTTTCAAAAGGACCAAGGCCTATTTCTCCAGATCTGAATACCTCAACTCGTAGTCATGTAGGGTTTTTCTCATGAAACTTATTGGGAGTTATTCTCCTCTGATATTATTCTAAGTAAGAACAGAGGAAACAACTATCTCTGTAGAAAATGAACAGATGATTAAATATCTTTGAAAGTCCGAACTAATGAGGACAAGAGTAGTGGTAATTTATCCTTTGATATTATTGAAATACTTTTGAGTATCCGCTGTCCATTTGAACCTCTGTTCCTTTTTCAATAAAACATTTATCGGCTCTACGATGCTTGCATAATCATGAAAAAATATTCGTACAAAATTGATCTTGCCGAAAAATGATTGGAATCCCTTATTGGATGTTGGGGGGTTGAGCTCATTTATTTATTTAATTATTTCTGTATCTATGTAAATCCCTTACTTGCATACAACATGGCCCAACAATTTTCCTTGAGTCACAATGAACAAGCATTTATTTGGATTTAGAGAGACACCATATAATCTACATCTTTCAAGAAATTTTCTCAAATGATGGATATGATCATCCCTTTTATTTGAATGAAGCATCAAGTCATCTTGATAGTATACCATAAATTTTCCTATGAACCCGTTGAATGCATGATCCATGGCCCTTTGGAATGTGGCTCCAACGCTCTTCAAACCAAATGTAATTCTAGCATATGCATATGTTTCCCAAGGTGTGATAAATGGTGTTTTTTCCCTGTCTTCCTCAACCACCAAGACTTGGTTATATCCGGAAAATCCATCCAGCATGGACATGCAGGCAGATCCAATAACTTCATGGAGAAGGAACTCCATATTAGGAAAAGGAAATTTATCCTTTATGTTTGCTTTGTTAAGGTCCTTGAAGTCAACACACATCCAGATTTCCCTGGTCTTTTTTCTTACAATCACTGGATTTGAAAGCCATTCTGAGTGTCTAATGGGATAAATTATTCATGCCTTCTTCAATTTCTCCAATTCAAGCTTTACCAGAGGTTTCAGCTTGGCATTCATCATCCTTTTTTTTTTCACTGGCTTTTCTCCTTCCCTTAAAGGAATGATATGTTGGAAGATCATAGGTCCAAGCGAACACATCGATGTATTCTTTGAACAAGGAAACATATTTATTTTCTTCCTCAGTGGTGCAATCAACTCCCAAGTTGACATACTTCGGGGAACTGTCAGTTCCAATATTGAATTTTCTCGTTTCTTGCACCTTTTGAACTGAAAATTCTTTGAGATTCTTAGCATGATTGTCTTTCATGAAAAGAGATTTAGATTCTAAACAATATTTGGGGACAGCAGGCGAGTGATCATCTTCATCATCATCATCATTTAGCAAAAAATATTCTAGTTGTTCATCGTTCTCAAACACTTACAAGTACTCAATGTTATCAGGTAGGGACAGTTGGAAGCCTCGTTCTACTTGGAAAGACGCTTTTCTTTGGGTATCATCTAGATTTTACAATGAGGTTGCCAAGGCTAGTGAACCTGCCTTGTGATTCTTGTTCCTTGGAATAAAAGAAATATTGAAGGAACTGAAATATTTCATCAATTCGTTAACTCTTTTGAAATACAACTTAAGTATTTCCTTTTTGATTTTGTACCTCTGGGTCACCTGATTGATGACCAAATCTGAGTTGCTAGTTACAATCATATGTTCTATTTTCATTTCTTGTGCAAGGATCATCCCCTAAACCAAAGCTTCATACTTTGCCTCATTATTAGTGCATGACAACTCCAGTCTAATAACATGTGGATGCATAATATTACTTGGAATCATAAGAACAATTCCAAATCCATTTCCAGATCTTGAACAGGCTTCGTCAAAGGACATCCTCCAATACCCTTCAAACAGATATTCTTGATTCTCCGTGTCTTGCAATTGCTCCAGAATTTCATTATTTTCTATGTCTAGGATATCATAGTTTCAAATATCGGCATCTATATAATCCTCCATCAACTCATTGTCCTTCTTTTTGAAGGAGAAGGGTTTTCTAGGTTCACAGGGCACTTTAATCATTGCTCCTTCTTTTCCAGGCAATATCATACAACTTCCATCGTTCATTATATATCCTCCAATCATAGATGTCCAGTCTCTTCCTAGCACAACTCCATATGTCGGAGGAAGGTCTACCACAATGATATTGAAAACTGTAATGATATGGGGGGCTATTGTAATCCAAGCAAAAAGGTCCTTGATTTATCCATAAGCTGGCACTTTTCTAGAATCAGTTTCATAAATACTTTTGTCAGTTTCATAATACTTGGTGAAACTCATGCCCAATGCATCCTTGACCACAAGTGGCATGATATTGTTCATCGTGCCAGTGTAAACTAAACAATTATGCATTTCAACATCATGATTTTCAATAGAAATGTAAAAGGGAGGAAATTTACTTTTTAGCTTGGCAGCTGACTAACTAGGAATTTGTTTTGCACTGGTAACAACAACTTCTTCTCTTTCAGATGGATCATCTAACAACTTCAAAATGTTCTCTCTTTTCTGGGGAATATTCACCACTTCCATAAAGACAAGGTTATTCTAAATTTACTCAAATCCTCTACAACATTATATGTCATTTAAGTGGAGTTTGACGTCATGTGTTTCCTTTTACTTCCAACACCATCCGTCACTTTCTCACTTTCTCATTTTCTCTTTTCTCATTTGTTTTTTCTTTTTCTTTTTCTTTTTGGTTTTCTTTATCAGAATCACCTTTATTCTTTGGTTGATTTATAAACCATCTCCTCTGGGCGACATTTTCTTGTGAGTTGAGATCGTTGTCTCCCTCTTCAAATATATACATGGACGTCTCACATCTATCCATTTGCACATTTTTGGATCTCTCATCAAGTGAGTAATAATTCTCTTGCTCAATTTATTTCTCATCATAGACATCATCCATAACAAACGCATTTGGAGTAGGTTGTCTGGGTACCCTTGGTCTTTTTGGATTATCCGTGTTTTCAAACCTCACTCTGTTTTCTTGGGGAGGGTTCCTCCTTTTCTATGGGATTGGCATTCTCAGATTTGGTGTGTAATTATCTCCCCTTCTTAGTCTGGTTATCCCGCTCTACATTTGTTTGATGGTTCTATGCATCTGTGCAATTTTGATTCTTTGCTTAGTTTCTTGTGCCTCCACAGGCTTAAACGTTACGTCAGGTATGGTTCCCTTGAAAAATACTCATCCCATCGTTTGGTTTTGAGCCGGTCGAGGCTTGAATTCTTCATTCTTTCTTGAACTGGAAGCTCCTTGATTATCAATATTTAATCCTCCCAACTTCCTTTGTACTCTTCCCAGTATAATTTCAGGGTCGACACCGATTTCAATCATAATTTATTCCATCTTAGTGGCTTTAGCCATTGCCTCCTTCAAAGTATCCATTTGGGATGTTCTAATGGCATATTTTATATTCAGGGGCATTACATTCTTCTAACAACCGAGAATGAATGGGTCATTTGGTATTTTATCCTCTGGAATCCTACTCAAGGTTTTATTGAACCTGAGATTAAAATCTCGTATCCTTTCATAATTCCTCAAACCAATTTGGGTGAAATCGATGAGAAGGGTATGGTAAGGAATTGAAGGGAAAAACATAGTCAGGAACATAGCTTCGAGGTAATTAAATGAGATAATTGATCTACTAGGAAATGTTGTATACCATTCATATTCTCTTCCTGATGAGGTTTGCAGAAACAACCTTACCATGACATTGTCATACTCAACATGGTGAAAATCACAAACATCAATAAATAATTGCAAATGCCTCTTTGCATCTATAGCTTTGTCTACAGAAAATTGTTTTAAGGTTCCCTTAGGGAGAATAGGGATATCATGTTGCTCAAATATAATATTTAGAGGGGAATCTCTTACCCTCCTTCGATTTTCAAATTCTAGGTTTCTTTGGTTTCTTGCAGCATCTCTTCCACCTCCTTGTCTCTCCTCATAATGCTCCTCTCAGGTTTGTTCGTTTCTTTCTTCCATGTCTGGAGAGATTCTAGGGACATGATTTTCACTTCTAAGAATAAAGAGTTGCTTTCTTTTAATTTTGGTAATGGGTCCCTTGTATTTGTCTAGCTTCAATCTCGACCTTGCACTTGTGTTTCTCTAGATAGACTTTGATTTCTTTGATCTTGTCGTTCCTCTCTCCTCTGTCTTCAAGGGACTTCTATTTCTTCTTCTTGGACCAATATTTTACAAGACCTTTCTAAATATTCACAGGTCTCGGTCGTTGATATCACCAAGTTGTATAACTGATGTAAAATGCTTCGTTGGTTGTTCAATCCAATTTATAGGTGGGGTTGATCCGCTTGGGGAAAAGTCATATATTCTTTCAAAAATGCTAGACCATGTTCCACATTTCAGTTAATTCCCCAGTATGGTCACCAAAACTGTTCACGCTTGAATCTGTTAGGACTGAAATGGAAACCTCACGAGGATGTAAATCCCCCTACGTTTTTATAGAGGTGGTACTCCTCTTTTAGTTTTTCTTGAGATTTTTAAATATTCAAAATATGGGACTTGTCAGAAGATCGTGTTGGTAATTCAAAGAAACAAAAATATTACAATAAAATAAAAGGACAAATGTTTTTGTTTTCGTCTAAAAGAAATTTCCCGACAAAGGACCAGGAACCAAACACATTCACACATTTAAAGAAAATAAGAAAAATTTCATCACATCCATCATAGTTTAAGATAAATATTTATGATCACATAAAAATAAAAGGAAGATGATTTGCATGCACAAGAGAACTTTAACAGAGTGGATACATGGGTAGCTCAAATAAATATAATGATAGATCAACCTCAAATACTTTATATTATGAAAACAGGGTTACAAATCACAGTCGAGATTGTTCCCGAAGTAGTTCTATTGAAATTTCCAAAAATATATAGTTTATTACATATTCTTGAAATTGTAAATGCGTGTGTCTTAAATACTAGGATTGGGGTTCCCACGGAACATAAAGAAAATAAATACAATAAATGATCTTTTAGAAAGAATACGGTGGGCGGTAGAAGGATCAACAAGACCTGGTAAGAAGAAAAAAGGAGTTATCAGTCTTCGGTTAAAGCTTTCTAGTGAAAGAGGTGGAATAACTAGTTGAAGGACTTGATAAATAAAAGAAGGATGTGATCAGTATAAACTTACTATGATGGTCGCTCATCATTTCATTTTCTCGTTGATGTCCTTTCATCATTTTCATCAATGGTTACAGGAACCATCTCAACTGCTTCTTTCCCTTCATTTGTCAGTTTATCGATAGCCTTCTTGAACCATTCTTTGATGTAATTTTTCATAGGTGCCACATTGATGTCATGCCGGATTTTAATATTGAACAACTCACCCTCCAAGTCTCGGAGATCAATGGAAATTCCATGTAATACTTCTTCAATATCCTGATTTTTTACGGAGTAATCCACTAGCCATTTATTTGTGGCGTTCTCATCATATACAATTATGCCATAGAAATTTTCAATTGAAAATCCTTTAAAAATCTCAACTTGCTCATCATATACAATTATTCCATAGAAATTTTCAATTGACAATCCTTTAAAAATCTCAACTTGCTCATCGAACTGTTGTTTTGTTAGGAACAATGAGTTGAGGATCAACTTGGGATCTTGGACTTCGTTAGTACTTCCAGCTAGGTCCACCTTTGTGAGACTTTTGAATAGCTCTTCTCTCATTGTTATGGCTTGGTTTCATGCCTAAATGATGTTGTTCAAGTTCTTTATTTTCTCTTTCTAGCAGGAATTTAGTTGCTTGATCCGACTTGGAGAGGGAAGGTCCTCCTCTTTTCTCTTTAGCTCTGACATATTGGTAACCTTAATACCAAAGGGTACCAAGACATCAAGGTAGAAAACTTCTTCATTTTTTAGGTCGGCCTGTAGATATTCAAGGAAGGAATGCGCCCATTGAACCAAAACAAATCATGCTCTTTGAAATTTCCCAAGATTCTATAATTAGTGCCATTATTTTCTTGATATTATTCTCCACATAACTCCTGACTGATGTGAGTAAGATTGAGGATCCTTTTATTTTGGCTGCGAGCATGGAAGGTTTGATAATTTCCAAAGGAATGGAAAGTAGTGGAAGAGGCATTAAAGTCTCTTCCAATTCCTTAATCCTTTCCTTTAACTTTATATTTTCCCCTTCGAGACCACTAATGGAATCGTCCAATTCATGACTAGTTTCTTTATGAATTATGGAGATTTGGGAAGGCCGCATATTTCTTAGGTTAACCTTCAAATGAGATTTCCCATTTTATGCTTCAAATCACTCTTCTCAATAATTAATTTCTTAGACTCGTTGTCAAAGAAAACGCTCTGAAATACAAATGATTCTTCTTCATCAAATATCTCATTCTGGACAATTTCCAACGACTGATTCTGGTGGGCCATGCCTCCTGGATTATCAATGTTAGGAACCATCTTCTCAATATAATCCTTGAGCTCCATATCTTCGAGGGATAAGTTATTTATGTCACTATCGACGCGATGCTCATATTATTCTTGTATAATATTCTTTATCTTCTTCCTCATGGGAAGTTTATGTGAGCTTTCAATTTTTCCTGGAGGGGTGTTCTTTTCTCCTCCTCCACCTGAACTGATGTTGATTACTTTTTTAGATGGGTGGGATGCTGGAGCACTAATCCGAGGTTTTGTAGTCTTAGGATTAATATTTTGGGACTGAGCACTCTTCTCGCTGAGACCTTTTCCTCTCCATTTTTACAATTTGTTTGTGCTAAGCAACGTCTCTAAGTCGCCAACAATTTGGGTAGGATTTTCTAGGTGATTATCTTCTTCTTATCCTAGAACAGTGTGGATAATTGAATTTCTAAAACCCATTATTAACATATGTTCCACAAATATTCCGTTAGGGTGAAACCCTCTATTCTTTTCATAATACTTGAGATTCAATTTGTGGAAGTGGTTTGCAAATTCATCAATTTTTTTCATACTTCTAAATACAAAATCCCCACCTTTCCAAGTAAAAGGAATGAATTGATTTTTTCATTTTTCATGAAAAAAGTGTAGCCAAAAGGTATATTGCCTTGCAACTTCTGTAAAAAACATTATGTCGGATAAATGGCATGGAAGAAAGGTAGGATTTTCCTTGGAAACGAAAATCCTTATGACATTGTAATCCTCCATTTTCTCCAAAGTCCCCTTTCTATAAAGGAATTTACTAGCTTGAGCATATATTCTTGGGATATCTCTTTCAAACAAAAACTCTTTAAAAACCGAGAAAAAATAGTTGAAAACCTCATAAAAATGCAGCAAAGCTTTGTGCCTCCATAATGATTGGTACCAAAAGGTCACAGGGTCAAATTCACAATTCACCTTCTTGCATATAGACAATTTAGGAAAATGACAGCAATGCGCTATCACGGAAACCAAATAAGAAGACATAAATAATTTCTTATCCTTTTTATACTGAAACAATTGGGAAGATATTTCAATGGAAATCAACTTCCCCTGATAAAAAATGGCCTTCTCCTTGACAGTAAAATATAATATGTAAAGAATCATATGGGAAATTTCCCGAAATGGGTTTTTGAACAAGTTGACCTGAAATATGGTAATATCTCTAGGGATGGCCGCAGGATTCTCCAAAAATTCAAGTAAGAGATCTAGACCGTTGTCATGTTTTTTCAAGAAGTCCTTGCAATCTTCACCTTTAAAAGTGAGTGTTAGCTCTGGGAGTTTCAACATTTTACGGAACACTTGAGGTGAAAGAGAGACAGGAGAATGGACTTGGAGTTGAATCATACGCTAACTTGGCATATACTTCTCAATGCACTAGGAAAATAGCTCATTGTAGTCAAAAAATTCAAGAACACAGCATGCACGAGTAATTCTGGACATCCAAATTACTTCCTTCTCAGCAAAAGGGGATGAATAATAAGAGTATGCTCTATACCACTGAAAGTTTTGGTCCTCTCATCCAAAAAAATTCAAAGTATCTCCATAGAGATGTTGTCAGGATGTTGCTGCCATAAGTTGATGGGAGCATTCTTTTTATCCAGGTAATATTTAAAATGAGCGCTTGAGATATATAATATAATCTTCCACAAATCATGCTTTAATGTGGTTTAATAATAAATCTCCTCAATCCCTTTTCCTATTAATGACAATATTTACGAGACCGACATGATGATTTATTAGCATTAAATCATACTAAATGTGTATTGGGAAAAGCAAGAAGGTGGCAGGGATGGAGGAGAGCAAATAGCATTTGGGACTTTTGTGAACCCGTCGTTGCAGAAGGTTGAGAATTGGCTAAGTTTTGTAACGCGGTCATGCGAACTTAATGTAGGAGATATGAGGTACTTAGGAGATCGGGGAGTCCAATGGTCAAAATTTAGATCACGAATCGTTTGGGTACAAAATGTATGTCACATAACAAGGGATATGAAAGCTTTGATACCCTCCAACCCAGAAACCCGCGACTGCAGAAACGGCTAAGTATAGGATAATGTGGCAGTCGGTCAGACTCAATATGTGAGAGTGTGGATGGAGATGAGGATTTGTGAGTCTGCCAACCCAGGAACCCATGAACCCGCCATTTTGGAAAAATGACTAAGTATGAAAACTAGAAAGGGAGAAAAGAAGGGAAAAGGGAAAAGGGGAATTTGGGTAAGTATAGAAGAGGGAAAAGAAATGGACAAAAGAAGTTGGGAAAATAGAAAAGGGGAGGGAAATTTAGGAAGCAGTAATTGACCTCAACAACCCTTCTAGCTCTACTAACTCTTCCTGATGATCTGAAGAGTGATCAACTGCACTAGAGGGATTCACTAGTAGAAAAAGACAAATTTATGACTTAAAAAATTACTAAAAATTGCATATAAATGACTAAGTTTAGTCACATGACTACTAGTAGTATATTGCTGGACATATATAATGCGACCAAAAATATGACTAAAAAAATTTAGTCATTTATTTGTTGTTTTGTTTGATCATTTTGGTGGTAACTTTAGGCATTGTTTTAGTCATTAATTGTTGTTCACTGGTCATTTATTTGGTCACGATAGTCCATTATTGTCGTCAACAAGTAGTAAATGTAGTCATTTGTATCGGTTATTACCGTCAACTAGTAGTATATTTAGTCATTTTGATTCATTTATTTATGTAAATTGATAATGTATTGATATAATGTTTATTAGTTTCATAATCATTATATTAACTAGAAGTTTAGTAGTAAATGTCCAATTATATAATGATATGAATAATTTATTATTTACCACAAATTACTTGTGTAATGAAAAAATAAACATAGTACTAAACTTAAATTAAAACATTAAATAACTTAGTATTAAACTTAAATTAAACCATAAAATAAAAGATAAAAGATTGATTCTAACATGATCATGATAAAAAAAAC
>SNQJ01S0016102.1:272756-286132 GCA_010110895.2 Picea sitchensis
GAAGATCCTTCTAGAAGCAGAAGCTTCTATTAGGTCTTCTTACATCCGCCTTATTCTATTTTATTGAAAGGTCTTATTAATATTGACCTTTATTACATCCAAATACATTGATCTACCTATGTGCGGGTTAGGACCTTAACAGATTAGCTCCCATTTTCAGAATATTTTTTCTCATTATGATTTGATTGATGGTGTGGTGGCTAATAGATATGCTTGTCTTTGTCTGGTCCCTCATAAGGATTCTTTCAGTGATAGGAACATGTTAGATAGTGATTTTCCAAGGAAGAATTATTTTTTCTATTAAATTCTATGTAGAATGGTAGATCTCCAAGCATGGATGAGATATCTTGTGGGTTTTAAAATTCAATTTGGGATAATATTAGTGATGACTTATTTTATTTGGCATATAAAAAACTTTTCTACCAATCAATTGTCTAAGTTTCTCAACCAATGGTTTATTAATGTTTTCCCAAAGAATGAAACTTGGGATTATACTAGTGGCTAGTGTCCTATCAATTTTCTTATGGCTGCTAATAAAATTATAGCCAAGGATTTGGCATTGCGACTTGACTCAATGGAAAATTATGTGTTTTTTCAAGAGCACACGATATTTTTTCAAGGAAGATTCATTCTTGACATTAAGGGTTTCTACATGGGAGCCTGTAGAATGGGAAAGGGAGGCTAGGCAACACTCTCTGGTCTTGGAAATTTATTTTGAAATATTTTTGAAGAGTTTTTCATCGAGGAGGAGGTAGGAGTTGTTGTGGGGGAATACCATTCAAATGCAAAAGAGATTTGAAGAAAAATAACACTAAGAAGTATAAAATATTTATGAACATAAGTAGAATTAAACTCATCTCTTTCCTATGACAACCAAACCATTAAAACAACACAACATCAATGAATATCATCAAAACAATGCAATTTTATTTATATCAATACACTGCAAGCATAGCATTTACTCAAGTTGAGTTTACATATATCATACGACCTGTACAGGTCTGTAATTCTACTCGTAATACTTATCAAAACAAAAACAAAAAAAAACTGGAATTGCTACTCTGTTTATATTCGACTGGTATCTTCTCAAAGCATAACTTATACCATTACCTCTGACCTAGGCACACTTTCCTTTCAGACTGGACGAGTGTGTAATCTGAGCGAATATCGTACTTTCCCTAACTCATCTCCTTTACCTCCTTCAGGCCCAACTCGGTCTCTATTCCTTGATTGTGATGAACGCTAGCCCTAACTCGGCTCCTCATCCAGGAAGTGAGACCCGAACTGCTTTCCCTAACTCAACTCCTTGTTCATATAATGAGACCCGAACTACTTGCCTCCTTATGCACGCATAGAGACCCTACTTGGTCTCTATGAGACCCAAATTGATCTTTGGTTACGCTTTCCTCCTTGTGCACACAGAGATACCCAACTTGGTCTCTATCTCGACCCTTCTCAACCTCCTCTTGTTTTTTATCTTGAATACCTTGTCTTGGTCCTCTTTTAAGCACCTCCTCTCTCTAGTTGACCTCACTCTCTTTTCTCTTATATTGATAGTGAGGCTTCCAAGTTACTTGTAACCCTAACATATTTTCCTCAATCATTCCTATCCCTCAGATCCTATCATTATGAAATTGATCCAAGGGTGGGGATTTAATCAAGCATTGATATGCAACAATGGTTGAGATGCGATCTTATCTTGAGTTAGGTGGTCCCCACAATTTAATTTTATTTTTTCTATTCAAAAGATGGGCTTCCTCCTCATTACTAGACACCCCTAATGAGGAAGAGTTACCTTCCCGAGCTATACTCTAACACTCCCTCTTATCGAGGGATTTAAAGTCACTATAGTTGTCTTCTCTGGGATTGACCTCACTATTTGTTTCTCCCTCTGAGTCTGATAGGCCAAACCATTCCATGTTCGGACATTCTATTTTTTCTTCTAGGTTGGGTCTGCTACACCATGTACCAAGATTATCTGAGTATCCCCATTCATCCAATTGAGTACATTCCCACCATGTGGGTGTATTGAGAATAACCTCTTGTTCTCTTACATTTTGACTTGTAGACTCATTGCTTTCTTCTGTGAGTCTGTAAACAGGTTGTCCCCACAGTTTATATATCCTATATTCACTTATTCCTATTATTACAGGTGGTCCTGGTTCTTGAATTTTAACTGAATCGATGTGTACACTATAGCCAAAGAAGATTTCCCCATAGAATTGATGCTCCAAGGATAATATTGAGAGCAAGTGTATTCTCATACATGNATATTCACTTATTCCTATTATTACAGGTGGTCCTGGTTCTTGAATTTTAACTGAATCGATGTGTACACTATAGCCAAAGAAGATTTCCCCATAGAATTGATGCTCCAAGGATAATATTGAGAGCAAGTGTATTCTCATACATGGTACATACAATACTTCTGGTATCCTGAAAAATTCTGCTTGATTCTATTTGTAGTGATACTACCCCTTTTCCATGAAATTTCATCATACTAGAATGCACCCCACACTTAACAATTCTTGAAGCTTGACTTGAGAATTCATGAATGGAAATTAGATCACCTATCATGTGACTCATAATCTCTTTGTATATGTACCATCATGCCCTGGCTTTGTCTTTTCTATCCAAGAACATAGTGTATTCGTCCTTAAACATTCTAGAAAACTCTCTAGTTGTGGCAGCCAACTGTTGCTCATCTTCCTCTTCTTTGTTTTCAACTTCTGTTGAGGCTGCAATCTCTTTTATTCTCTCTCTTTCACCACATCCATTATTATCTTAGGTGCACTGGCTAGAAAAGTGTCCAAGCTCTCCATAGATGAGAAATAAATGAAAATCATACACTTTCTCTCAATTATTCAAAGTCCGTTGGATGCATAGTAGTAAATATTGGAACACGAGACTTAGTTGAAGGGCGACCTCATCTTGTCCATACAAGGTTCAGAAACAAAATCAAGTTTCAGTATTGGACAAAAATAAATCAACCCACATCTGTTATGTTTTATTGAGTAGAGCTTCTACACAAAATGGGACTATTTTTTGTATTTCCACACACAGAAAGGGATAACACCTGTATAGGAGTGGACATTTACACCTTATAATAATTACCTACAAAAATTGTCTCAATAAAAACAAACTTCTTTATTTTCTATTTCTCTTGTGTTTATATATTTCCATATGCAATACCAAATCAACAAAGAAATCTTGATAATATATTGATTTATGTGGAACTTAGGGTTCTCAACTGGTACATTGTCACAAAAGGCAAGAATGAGGAAGAAAAGTGGCTAAATTCAACCTATGTAATCAATGTGGAAAGGAAGCTTTGATTCTCTATTTTCCTTATACCTGAATACATTGTTGAGGTCAATCCTAAAATGATACTTATTAAATTGATTGCAAGCATTATTCTTTGGATTCTTACAAAACAAACTAGTGAAGATGCAGGGATTTTAGACAGTGAAAATGGAAGTGTAACTAGCAATTTCTCAAACATTGTTATTGATGACAATACTTCAGAGGCTTCTTTACCAGTTGATAATGGAAGTGGCAGAATATGTGGAATTATTGGTTTCATATCATTGGATTAAGATCCAATTCACCCATGCATAGCTTCAAACTTTAAGATAACAATATGTATCCCTGAAGAAGGAGAAGGGTGAATTAATTGTTGGGTATTTGAGCTCTATAATTACTAAAATGAAATATTTTTGACGAGTTATTCATCGAGGAGGAGGTAGGAGTTATTGTGGGGGAATACCATTCAAATGCAAAAGATATTGTGGATTTTGAAGGTTTTTTATGGATTTATCTTAATTTGAAAACACAGGTAGATACACAATTAAGTGGTTCCAAGAAAAAAAATGGATTTCTAAAGACTTCCACAAACACCTTGCTTCACACAATTGGATAATATGAGAAGGTGGAATTTTTTGCTCATATCAATAGCTACCTTAGAGATGATCCAGTGATGAAAATATACCTTCTAATTGATCCTATGGCAAACAATCTCTTTGATATAGTGAAAGATGACATTCTTCTATGAAAATTGATCAATGTGGTTGTTCTTGGAACCATCGATGATCAAGCAATAAATATGAAACCAAAGCTTAATCCATGAGAAATAAATGAAAATCAAAGTCCATTGGATGAACAGTAGTAAATATTGGAACAAGAGACTTAGTTGAAGGGCAGCCTCATCTTGTCCTTGCAATGTTTAGAAACAAAATCAAGTTTCAGTCTTGGAAAAAAACAAATCAATTCACATCTGTTATGTTTTATTGAGTAGATATTCAACACAAAATGGGACTTACACCTCTATTTCGATGTCTTATCATATGTCGATAAATCAAAGTTATTTTTCTTAGCTTTCCACCAAGACAATCATTACATGGACATGGATATATGTCCATATCATTCTTATCGGCTATTCTCTCATCACATGAATGGTATTCATCTATTGTCAACCTTAGACTTTGACTCATCTTTGATGTTCTGCATTCCAATATTAATTTGATATGTTAATTTACAAATATTAGGTAATTTAAATAGTACAAGGGCACAAAATCAACTAAGTTGTTGTTAACAAAAATAACATTGACAAGGAACTAAGCTATTCTATGAGTTTTCATTTTCTAGTTGTGAAGAGAAGTTGGGAAAATAAAGCATTTCTTAGAGAAGCCAATAGGAAATGAGAAACGTTTCATAGAAGGAGGAGTTTATCAACCTTGGAAGATATGAATCCTTTGCAGTTTGGCAGTCTTTTGGAGCATGTAGTTATTATTGCAACTAATTCCCACTCTCATTTTTGGCCAAGTTATTGTAGATTAATGATTTTGGGGGCACTTGAAGGAGATTGAAAGAATGCTTTTCTAAAACTATCATGTAGTGAAACTATTAGAGTTACATTTTTTTCTAAAACTATAATAGTTCCATTTTTATGGTATTGAAGAATGCTATCAAGTGACCACACTTGTGATTCTATTTTAGATCTACTAGATTTAACACAACAACAAAATCATCAAATATATTGCTCACCATGGTTTTCCAACCAAAACAGACAAGGTCTTCCAACCAACCCAGACATAGACTTATATGGTGCATCTAGTTATTATTCCTTGTAGTGTATCCATGACCAAGAGGACCCTATGTGTAACCACAAACCCCTTCATGAGTATGGGCATAGCTAGTTGGAGATGTCATTTTTAATGAAAGTAGTAATGATCATGCAGAAGAAAAAATACATGGGAGGATATATATTGGACTAGAAGAATGAACCCTGTTCTACATGAGGTCTCTGTTGACTTATCGATTATAATTGAAGAGCAACAAGAGGAAGATTAGTTAGAGGAAAAATATTCACCTACTAGCAGAATGAAACTCTTATCTATAAAATATTTAAATGATGACTCGGTGATTAAAAACAATAGACCCCTTTCTTTTGACAAATATTTTGAAAATACTAAGCATATGGCTCTTGATCAATCATCTTGTGCAATAACCGAGAATGTACCACTAGTTTTCATGGAAACTTAGAGTTTGGATTTATGTAATAACAAGAGTATGTATATTGGATGTATTGTCATGAAACATATTACACTACCTAAGAAAGAAAGTGATTCATATGCTAAGGAAATTTTTGATTACCCAAACTATGAATTTGTTTACACATTGTACCCTGATTTATTTGCTGACCTTAACTCATAGAAAGTTAATTACGACTTCCATGTATTTGAAAATGTTGTTTTAGTAGTATATGAAATCTATATAGGAAATTTTTAGTTGCATAGTCAACCAAGATATTAGGATTTGGAATAGGAGTTGAACGAGCTAAAGGATTAGTCCTCATCCAACCCATGATCAATTAGGATTTTGAGGAGATGAATTAGTCAATATACCATCCAGAGCCACTCATCAAGGAGGGGATAGAGACATTCTGGTAGGGGCTTGAGAGAGCCTTTCACCGTTAACTAGAATCCTTCCATTCACCTTTCAACAAAATCATTTCACCTTTAGACTTTCAACCTAATCCATTCACCTTTATCCTTTATCCCCTCACCTCTCACAAAACAACACCTCACCTCACTTAAGAACTAGAAATCAGAATCATTGGACTTACCTTCACAAGCACCGAATCACCCACCCCATGAAAACAAGTTGGTCAATTTCTAAACAGGTGCAGAGTGATGGTAGTTTTCAATTGACAAATGTGGAATATTATCTTGATTTACAAAACTAGGAAAAAAATTCCATTTAAATTATGTCAACAATATTTTCTCTATGAGGTTTTTTTTTTTTTTGTTTGCTAGTTTCTCTGTGACCTATGGGACTAGCATGTGGTTGTGAAACCGTGACTCATGGGAATCTAAGCCGTCAAAATCACCCAGGGATCACACCTGAACTGAGCCAAACCAACGCTTAACATGGATGGATTTTTTTTCCTTGCAGGTTTCGAACCGGTGACTTTAACATCACAGAGTGCCTTAACATCACACTCTATCACTGACTGTCCTACACCTCGGGGAATTCTCTATGAGGTTCTTTAAAAGTCTTATTGAAATGAATTTTTTCACCTCAACCATCTCAAAAAACCTATGATATTTCCCTCCCACCTCATTCTTAACTCTCCAAATGGTATTTGATATTTTCATCATCTTTACATAGTTGTAAAAAAATAAGGTGTTTTCATCTCCCCGTGCTACCCAAGTGGCTTTAGTTTTTTTCCTCCATTTTGATTATTCCTAGTCAAGAAACTCTTTTTTTCATGGCTCCAAAAGTTTTAAGTTACTTATCTCTTATTCATTGAAAATTCCATTCATGTTAGGTTTGAAAATGTTATAAATTTCTTCTTCTAGTATCCATGTCTACTCTTATGGATCCTGGAGTTTGGATTTGTCCCACTCAACAAATTTTATTTTTACAATTTTAAAATTGTCAATAAATTAAAATGTAACAGATTCCTCCAACCGATCGTCCATATGTTTCCATTTACTATCACGCAAATCCCTAAATTCAATATCCTTAGACCAATGAGAGTTGAATTTAGAAGGGCTTGGGGGATTTTCATTTTGACTCCCCCACTAGGAGAAATATGGGAACATGAATAAAAATATGAAACAATCCCCTTCGAAGTAATATTCATCAAAATAAAATACTACAGTGTGAATCGTTTAAAATTTATATCAACTTAGTAAACCAAATGAATTTTTTTACCATCCTTGCACACACAAAAGGGTTGTTGTGATATGTGATCCTATTTTAAATTCTTTCATTCATAATACTTCTGAGTAGATATGGAATCTATGTACTACAAGTTAGCTTAATCACTAAGCTATATTAATACTTAATATTAACTTAGAAATTCATCTTAGGATAAAAAATTATATTTAGAAATAAATTATAAACTGAAAGCTCAGCATTGAATTGGGCTTGTCAACTATTTTATGTAGAATATTCAATATTTGTTGTATGTGGCATGGAATATTGGAATTGGAAACTATATTATATGTCATGTTGGTCAAAATGGGAACAATAATATGCAAAAATAAATTTTTGAGGCCATAAATTCAAGGTTCATTATAGAGGAAAAAAGATAAAGCAATTTGGACTTACTAAATTGCTTAGAAGAACTTGCTTTAGTATTGGGATCCTTATGTGGGACACTTTTTTAGTGAGATTTAAGACCCAAGTGCATATTTTCTCCTTTCATGTAAAGTTTTGGTCTCATGTAATTATAAAGTTTTTGAAACGATAGTACATACCCATTAAGGCCTTTATTTCATTGCTCTTGAGGGTTACAACTATTTGCATATTTCTAGTGATGCATTGCAAACCTGTTTGTGTGCATGTCTCATATTCATAAAGATTCAAGGAAAGGAATATGGGGACACAATTTTTGAGAATCACTAGAGTGATTCATCAAATTTTAAAGTACATTAGGGTAGAGAACATAGGGAATTTCTTTTATCTCGCATATAAATAAGATATATAGAAAAAAAAATGTAATTTTATTAATAATGAATTATGACTAATAACAAATGAAGACACTGCATCATCCAATCATACAATTTGAAATTTAAATAGGTCAATCCACACATCATATAATTATACATTCATATAATAACATCTGAAAATATCTTGTGACATGTCTTCTCCTTACAAGTGTTTCAATAGTCATTTAGAAACATTAAGCTCAAATGTGTTGCAATAGTTCTTTGGAATCATTGATGTCAATTTGAGTCTTTATAAGATAAGGTAAGGTAATATAATTTTAGTAATGTCCAATGAACGACCATAAAAGTAGGTCAATGAGACTAAAACAATACATTCAATGTAGGCATGAAAAGTGGGAGTGCAAAAGCAACTCCCCAATCGATATTGAAAGAAGAGAGAGAAAGAACTAAGTGTCTAATATAAAAAAAAATAATGTTTAACTAAGAGAAGATATAAATTATAATGTGAAAGTGTAATAAACATGATATAAATTTAAGAGTCTCAACACTGAACAAACGAGAGGATGTCAAGGATTTCTAGTGCTCATGTTGGCTACTAAGGGTGAGGCCTTCAAAGGAATACATAGTCCTATGAAAGACATGGAATGGGTGGATCATCCCTCCCTCAAATATTAACTTATTCCTTACCCTCCATATAAAAATGCATTCAATGTATGCATAAAAAGTTGGAGTGAAAAAGCAATAACCCAATCAATATTGAAAGAAGAGAGAGAAAGAACTAAGTGTCTATCAAAAAATTGACTGTTTAACTAAGAGAAGATATAAATAAGGTGAAAGTACAAGAAATATTCTAGAAATTTAAGAGTCTCAACATTGAACAAAAGACAAGATGTAAAGGATTTCTAGTACTCATGTTGGCTACTAAGGGTGAGGCCTTTGAAGGCATACATAATGGCAAAAGGCTCTCTCAAGGGTAGGGGCTTGAGAGAGCCTTTCACCATTAATTAGAAGCCTTCCATTCACCTTTAAACAAAATAATTTCATCTTTAGACTTTCAACTTAATCCATTCACCTTTATCCTTTAGCCCCTCACCTCTCACAAAACAACACCTCACCTCACCTAAGAAATGGAAATCGGAACCACTGGAATTACCCTCACAAGCACCGAATCGCCCACCCCATGAAAACAAGTTGGTCAATTTCTAAGGAGGTGCAGAGTGATGGTAGTTTTCAATTGATAGATGTGGAAGATATAGTAACACCAGATGTGTCAAATAAAATTCATCATACACATAAATATCTATGGTTCGAAAATGTAAATATCCAGAAAGGAATAGATCCCAATACAAAAATAGAAAATACAAACAGACATCTAGGGTTTACAAACATAAATCTATTTACCTATGAATTTGCTATAGAAGTCCCATGCAAATTTGAATTCTTACATCACCTTTTGAGAAGCCTCCACATCCTCTCCACAACATTTTTATCCACCATGGAAGCTGCTTATATACCTATACAACCTCCAATTCTTGAATTAACTAAAACCCCTCTCCTCTGGTCAGCTCCGAGCTCCAATGGTCCAATTAACTAAAACCCCTCTCCCCTGGTCAGCTACGACTCCAATTTACACCTCATTGCCTCTAATACTGCTCACGGGCTCGAATGTTGGTTAGTTCGGAAACCCCAATTACACCTCCCTCTACCTCATCGAATATTTAACACTACAACCACTCCCTCTGTGAAATACTGGTAAGGCCGAAAACCCCAAATAAACCTCTCTCTACCACCTCGAATACTTACCACTGCACCCACTCCCTCTGTGCCCATGGACTAGATGTATATTACCTGAAACCGCAAACACACCTCCCTCTGCCTCATCGAATATTTACCATTGTACCCATGCCCTCTGCGCCCATGGACTAGTTGTATAATTACTTGAAGTGTGTCATATTCTCCCACCTTCTCTATGCCCTCGTCAAATTATGAAGAGAACCATATTCTCCCACCTTCTACGCCCTAGTCAATTCTCTGCACCCTTGTCAAATTATGCATGTGATCAGTATAACCCTATTCCCCCAACATTTCAAAGAGTAGTCTGAATACATTAATTGTCAACATTTTCATATATGTCGTGAAAGGAGTGAAATGATAGCATGAATTATTATAAAAACAATATTATAATATTATATAATATAATAATATTACAAAATATGATATATTTTTCATAACCATTGATAATTAATATATTTTAAATTATCCACATAGCTATAGTGTATATAAAGTTTGCAAATTATATTATGTGACTATTAATATTTATTTAGTTGTGTTTACCCGACAATCAAATTAGTGATTTATTTAGTCGTTGTTATTTGTGTAACTAATTATTTAGATGTGTTTTTTTTTTTTTTTTTTCCGACAATCAAATTAGTCATCTATTTAGTCATTTGTAACTATGTTGCAAAAAAATAGTATAATTTAGTCATTTTTTCATGTCGTGACTAAATTTTTTAGAAACATAGTCATTTATTTGCCAAATTATACTAGTGATTTTCTCAGTCATCTTTGGAGCCTTCTTCTCCTTACAATCAATATCCATATGAGATACTTTGTATCTCTCAAAAATACCCATCTTCATCTTCTTCTTCTTTGGTACATGGATGTATACAATCGTGCATACAACGTCTTATATGGATAGTCGGCTCCATGTATCAAACTAGAGACCATCTAATATATTGTCTCTTGCAACCGTCACTGTAGCTTCCCTCAGAGTTATCATCTGTGACCTGGAACCTGAACAAGGACAACAAAAAGGGAAAACAATAGACAAGAATAATACTCTTATAATAAAAGAAAAGAACGAGAACAATAATCACAGTAACTCCTTCTTAGATCTATTTCTTGTGACCTGCATGGAACAAGAGCCAAAATAAAAATACAATAACAAGAAATAGGAACAACACTCTTCTAGTGTTGTGATCAATCATTCCTCCATGGTAACCTTCCCGAAACAAGAAAACAAGAACACAAATTATAATATCATTTTCATAAGAACATATTTATGTCAACAAGAATAAAAGACAATCTCATGGTAATCATCATATTATTACCAAGGTGACCTGCCTGGAAGAAAAACAGGAAGTATCTCCTAGAGGAGATGTTAGTTCATCTTGAAACCAAGTACTAGCATTTATATGTTGCCAAGTATTCATTGCATCTAACAGTAATAGATCATTTCAAGGATTGTTTTCACAACTAGTAATGTAGCAATTATTAAACTCAATATGTGCAAATTGGAAACTTATTAATTTAATCAATCAAACCTGGAACCTGGAGTCTTATGTTCAAGAACGAGTGTTTTGATTTTATTATGAGACTCCTTCACTCAAGATGACAAGTATTCTCTTCAACCTGTCCCCTGTACTTAAGACAATATGCTTTCTTGACAGAAATCTGAGTTAGAGAATATAATGCAAATAAACTCTAAAAAAATGTCAACCTTAACCTAACTAGAGTCAGCTTATAACTTTAACTTTGAATAGAGGTTAATATAATAATCATAACTTCAATAGATCAAAATACAACTAGATGTTCATAATGCCATAACAACTAGAGGCATATGAAAACAATCAAACCTGGAGTACATTGTTCCTCTGAATGTTCTTGATCTAAGATCCCACTGGATCTACGATTTTAAGAGATCCCTTCTCCTGCAATCACTCTCAAAATAGTGATACAGTTTAAATATATATAATTACATACCTTCGACATCATCGGTAGGAAGTGGCACCATATTACAGTGATGGAAAGAAATGATGAACCTTAAAACATCAAAGGTGCTCCAACCTGTAATTTAAAGGAAGATGGAGATGCGTTAGGGTAAGGCACACTAGGAAAACCAAAGATTAGTCCCAAAACTTCACATAACCTTTCACTGCAACTAGTGTTGGCACTACAACTGGTGTTGCAACTGGTACTACAAATAGTGTGGAAAATAACACTCTAAATGGTGTTGCAGCTTGCACTGCAACTAGTATTGCAACTGGCACAAAGAAACTAGAATGAAGGAACTGGTACAAAGGAACTAGCACTGAAACTGCAACTAGTACTGCAGATCTAGGGTTTTATGAGGAAACCCTAATTTCTAAACTTCAGAAATTTGCAGATCTGATCCGGGGAAGAGATGCATCCTACTTATGAAACCTTCTTAGTGATTTTAGTAAGTTCTCAATGAGTTTGACAGTGGGGGAAACTGAGGATCTTCCTTCCAATGGTTAGAATGTCACAAAGGAAACCATCTTTGAAACCATGTTGAAATTTTGGTATGCTCGTTTAACCATAGACAATGTCGCATCATTGTCACCCAACCATAGGCATTCACATATGCCACCCTCGAGCACATTAAACTTTGCTTAGAATAATTAAAACAATTCTACATTAGAACCAATAGATAAACCCTAGCTATTAAATGCAGCAACAACTCAAGACAAGTAGAGCGCTCCTTCTCCTAGGGTAGCACACAAGAGAGAGAGTCTCCATATCTACAGAACAAGTACCATACACAACTCTAGTAGCTGCAACTGCACTATTCTCTTAGAATTGGACCATACTTAGCAAGAATATCACCAAGAGTACCACCAATAATATCATCAAGAGTTTCACCAAGAACCACCAAGAGAATCACCAAGATAGCACTAGAGAGAGACCAAGAACTAAGAGATGAACATATGCCCTTATTCCTCCTTGCAGATGTAGCTGTAAATGCATCTCTCCACAAGACTTGTGCAATGACTGGCTATCCAAATGACCTAAAACGTCCTTTATTTATATTAATTTGTCCAGTGACTTTTCTGCTTGGGCCGACCTGACTTTCTGGTAATTATATTGTATGTTTATCTTTTTCTTGTGGATCTGATTTGTATTTCTGGAAGATAATATTATAATATTATTATTCTGCTAGGTCGACTTGTCTTCTATGGTTTCCACACATCTGTTTAATGGTTCACTTGCTGCCAGAATATTCTATTCTAAGTCATAAGTTACACATGGAGGTTAATACCTCACACAACTACCAAAACATCAACACAAACCTCCAACTCTCTCTTTTCCCCACAACCTGTACTACCCAAGGAAAGTACTCCCTTCACTACTCATAGTCCCTTGGGCTATATCATTCATTTATTGGGTTTCCTAGTGCACTTGGTTGGCTAGGAATTCCTCATCCAAGATCTAGGAACTTTTATATGCTTCAGGTTTTCTCACAACAACCTTCACAAGGCTTTGAGTCATTTCCTCAACAAGAAATCACACCACTGACTTACAACCCAATTTACATGCACACAGGCCTCTTTCTCAGCATAAAAACATACCCAAACAATGGTTTCCTTGAATTATATCATGGTTGGTCCTCTTCCAAGC
>SNQJ01S0016103.1:60072-70903 GCA_010110895.2 Picea sitchensis
AGTGATCCAATATTTATCAATGGCTTACCGGTCTTATCACTGTTCTGCTACACTTCTCTGCTCTACCTACATCAGTGTCTTCCTGCACACTCCCCTTACGCTTTATGTTCTTCTTCCCTTTATGCTCTATGTGCCATGTCCCTTCAATGCACCATTCCTCTTCTGTGCATTTCAGCTGCTGCACTCTGCCTCCTTCTACGCGCATAAATCCATATCAAGAGAAACACCCATCTCTTCTCTGTTCCATGTATTTATATTATCTGTGCACCTTCTTCTTCCTCCATGAACAATGCCTTTGCATGCTCTTCAACCTGCCACAGTTCTGTTCATCGGGTTGTTCACTGCCACTTCAATTTTTTTTCTTTGCTTCGCTCGCTCAAGCATCGACCCACTCTCTCTGTTCTGCATGTTCTACTCGTGTCGAGTCCTCTACCTCATCATCATGGAAATTCCTCATATTTTTTGGTGGTTATGCCCATGCGTTCATCATCATTGGGTGTTATGCTGAGATTCCTTAGCCTCTCTAGCAGTCGAGACTCTTTGTCTTCTCTGTCACAGTCGAGCTCATCCTCTCTTTTGCAGTTACAGGCTTCAACGCTCTTCCATATGTTAATCGCCTCTATGAATAGTCTTCATTCCACTGGTAGATTCCTTGAGACTCTTCAGCTTCTCTGGCGATCACCCTGAAGTGTCTTCGAGTCCTCTGGCAGAAACAATCAGTCCTTTCTAGTAGTTACACTGTGAACCTCCAAAAACCGCATCAGCAACTGAATCACCACTGATTGTTTAACTGTGAAGATAAATAGTACCCCTTCGATCATATTCCCGAATAACCTGCACCATTGGATCATAAATGATGGGTCTCGCACTTATTTCACCATTTCACAATTCAACATTTCGGCATTTCGGCATTCCTGTGGCAAGGCATCTCGTCTCTCCAAGTCGCAATCTCCGAAATGGAGATTAGCTTTGTGCTACCTCCTCCCTTGAGCCTTTGTTGATGTGACCATAGGTTATGACCAGGGGCCAATTCTGAACACGCATTTCACATTTCACGTTTCGGGGATTCTGTGATGAGTCGTCTCGACTCTCCATGTCCCAACCTCCAAAATGGAGATTGTCTCTTGGAGCTCTTCTCTACAGCTCTTCTCCGATGTGACCACCGGTGGTGACCAAATTCTTATCCATACAACGCTTTCTCAATTTCGCATTTCGACACTTCGGGACTCCTGTGATGAAGAGTCTCAACTCTTGACTCCTCCAACTCCTGGTATCCAAAACTCCGGTCGATGTGCATGTTTCAGGATTTTCGGCATTTCGCATTTTGGCACTTCGGGACTCCTGTGATGAAGAGTCTCGACTCTTGACTCCTCCAACTCCCAGTATCCGAAATTCTGGTTGATGTGCCTGTTTCGGGATTTTCGGCGTTTCGCATTTTAGCACTTCAGGACTCCTGTGATGAAGAGTCTCGACTCTTGACTCCTCCAACTCCCGGTATCCGAAACTCCGGTTGATGTGCCTGTATCGGGATTTTTGGCGTTTCGCATTTCGACACTTTGGGACTCTTGTGATGAAGAGTCTCGACTCTTGACTCCTCCAACTCTCGGTATCTGAAACTCCAGTCGATGTGCCTATTTCAAGATTTTCGGCGTTTCGCATTTCGGCACTTCGGGACTCCTATGATGAAGAGTCTCGACTCTTGACTCCTCCAACTCCTGGTATCCGGAACTCCGAAATGGAGTTTTTGTTTCTGATACCCGAAATGGAATTTAGCTTCTGATCTTTCCATGCGATCATCGTTGTGTTGTTGGTCGTGATATTTTCCATCAATGACAAACACACATACACTGCACTCTGCGTGCACCTCTGCACTATCTCTTCTGGTCTTCATGAGCTTTCTCTGCTGTGTCTTCCCAAAATACTTCCAATGCCCGCTTGGCACATTATACCTGTACTCAAGCCATCATCGTTGTTGCACTTGCCATCAATGACAAGCATACGCTGCCTGTAAAACATGCCAACAAGGATTTGCTTCTTCTCTCAAAGGAATGATGTGTTGGAATATCGTTTTATCATAAGCTTTCAAATCATCATAGGTCCACGCAAACACATCAAGATATTCTTAAAATAATGCAACATATTGATCAACTTCTTCAATGGTACAATCAACTCCCAAGTTGACATATTTTGGAGAATTGTCAGTTCCAATATTGACCTTTCTTGTTTCTTGCACCTTTCGAAGTGAAATTTATTCTAGGAGATTCTTAGCATGATCATCTTTTGTAAAAACAGACTCAAATTGCATACAATCTTTAGGCACAACATACATGTGATTGTCTTCCTCATCATCATTGTTCAACAAATGTTTCTCCAATTGTTCATCATTCTCAAACATTTGAAGTTATTCCATGTTATCGGGTATAGAAGGTCGGAATGATGTTTCTACTTGAAAATATAATTTTCTTTGTATATCATCTGGGTTTGACAATGAGGCCACCAAGGCCAATGAATATGCCTTTTGATTCTTGTCCCTTGGAATGAAGGAAATGTTGAAAGAACTGAAAAATTACATCAATTTGTTGACTCTTTTGAAATATAACTTGAGTCTTTCCTTCTTGATTTTATACTTATGGGTGGCTTGATTGATCACCAACTCGGAGACGCCAGTCACAATTAGATGTTCTATCTTCATTTCTTATGCAAGAATCATCCCCTGAATCAAAGCTTCATATTCTGCCTCATTATCGGTACAAGCAAATTCAAGTCTGATTGCATGTGGATGCATTATATTTTCTGGACTTATCAGGACAATTCCAACTCCACTCCCAGAGCTTGAACAAGCTCCATCGAATGACATCCTCCAATAACCTTCAAACATATACTCCTTATTCTTCGTTTCTTGAATTTTCTCCAAGATTTCATTATGTTCCATGTCTAGGATGGCATAATTTCCCATCCAGATGTCTATATAATCTTCCATTAACTCATTATCTTTCTTTTTGAAAGAGAAGGGTTTCCTGGGTTCACGGGGCACCTTAATCATTGCTCCTTTTTTTCTTGGCAACATCATGCAACTTCCATTGTTCATTATATATCCCCTGATCATAGATGACCAATCTCTTCCCAGCACAACTCCATATGTCGGAGGAAGGCCCACCACAATAATATTGAAAACTGTAATAATATGGGGGGGCATCGTGATCCAAGCATAAAAGTCCTTGATTTCTCCATAATCAAGCACTTTTCTAGAATCAATTGTATATATACTTTCACTAGTCTTGTAATATTTGGTAAAACTCATGCCCAACGCCTCCATGACCATCAACGACATGATATTATTGGTCATGCCTGTGTCAACTAAACAATTATGGAGTGCAACATCATGATTTTCAATTGAAATGTAAAAAGGAGGAATCTTACCTCCGAGCTTTGGATTTGACTGGTTTTGGCTTTGTTTCGGACTAGTAACAACAACCTCTGCTTTTTCATATGAATCATCCAATAATCTCAAAATGTTTTCCTTTTGTTGGGGAATCTTTACCATTTTTGTAAAATGAAGAGTTATCCTTAGTTTACTTAAGTCCTCTACAACATTGTATGTCATCTGCATGAAATTTGACGTCAGTTGTTGCTTCTTAGTTCCAATCTATCCGTCACTTTCTCATTAGCCCTTTTCTCACTTGATTTTTCTTTTTCTTTTTCCGAATCATTTTTATTCTTGTATTTATTTAAAAGCGCTCGTGTCTGGGCAACGTTTTCTTGCGAGTTGGGGTCGTTGTCCCTTCTTCAAATATATACATGGACGTCTCGCATCCATCCATATGTAAAGTTTCAGAAATTTCATCAGGTGATTAATAAATCTCTTGCTCAACCATTTTCCCATCATATACATCATCCATAACAACTACATTGGGAGTCGGCTGCCTGGGAGCCCTTGGTCTTTGCGGATTATCCGTGTTTTCAAACCTCACTCTATTTTCTTGGAGAGGGTTCCTTATTTTCTCTGGAATCGACATTCTCATATTTTCCACATAATTACCCCCCCCTTCTTAATCTGGTTATCTCGTTATGCATTTGATTGATATTTCCATTCATCTATGCAATTTCAATTATTTTCTTAGTTTCCTGTGTCGCCACAGGGTCTACCATTACATCTGGTATGGTTCCCTTGAAAAATCCTCCTCCAATTGTTTGGTTTTGAGCGATTTGTGGCTTGAATTATTCATTCTTTCTTGAACTGGAGGCTCCTTGATTATCAATACTTAATCCTCTAAGCTGTCTTTGTACTTTTCCCAGTATAATGTCGGGGTCGTCACCCATTTCAATCATAATTTCTTCCATCTCAGTGGATTTAGTAATTTCCTCCTCCAAGGTATCCACTTGGTATGTTCTGATAGCATATTTCACATTCGGGGGCATTGCATTATTATAACAACTATGTATGACTGGGTCATTCGGTCTTTTATCTTCTGGAATCTTACTCAAGGTTTTATTGAACCTGGGATTAAAATCTTGCATTATTTCGTTCTTCCTCAAACCAATCTGGGTGAAATTAGTGAGACGGGTATGATAAGAAATTGGAGGGGTGAACATAGTCATGAACATGGCTTCAAGGTCATTAAATGAGTGAATTGATCTACTAGGTAATGTCATATACCATTCATATTCTCTTTCTGATAAGGTTTGTAGAAATAATCTTACCATGACATCATCATACTCAACATGGTGAAAATCACAAACATCAAGAAATAAGTGTAGATGCCTCTCTGCATCAATTGCTCCGTCTCCAAAAAATTCCTTTAGGGTACCCTTAGGGAGAACAGGGAGATCATGTTGCTCACCTAGAAGATTCAAAGGGGAATATCTTATTCTTATTCTATTTTCAAACCTTAGGTTTTCTTGATTTCTTGCAACATCTCTTCCACCTCCTTGTCTCTTCTCATGATGCTCATCTTGCGGTTGTTCATTTCTTTCTGCCATACCTGAAGAGATTCCAAGAATATGATTTTCACTTCTCAAAATAAAGAGTTGCTTGCTTTTACTTCTGGTAATGGGTCCCTTGTATTCGTTCAACTTCAATCTCGGCCTTAGTCTTGTGCTGCTCTAGCTAGCCTTCTGTTTCTTCGGTCTTGTCACTCGTCTCTCCTCTGTCTCCGGAGGATTTCTCTTTCTTCTTCTTGGAATAAGATCTGCCAAGACCTTTCTAATTCTTCTCGGGTCTCATCTTCTGTTATTACCAGATCATATAGCTGAGGTAATATGCTTCGTTGATTGTTCAATACAATTTCCAAGTGGGGCTGATCAACCTAGGGAAAAGTCATATATTTTTAAAATGCTTGACCAGGTTCCAAATTTCAGTTCAATTCCCCAGTATGGTTTCCAAAATTTTTGACGCTTGAATCAGTTAGGACCGAAATGACAACCTCATGAGGATGTAAATCCCCCTGCATTTTTATAGAGGTGGTACTCCTATTTACTTTAATATTTTATTTGGGATTCTAGATGTTCAGAATGTGGGACTTTGCAGAAGTCCGTCATGTTAATCACATAAATATAAAGACTGCAAGAAAGTAAAAGGAAAATGTTTTGTTTTATTTTTAAATAAAGTTCCCGAGAAAGGACCAGGAACCACACACTTCACACATTTAAAGCAAATAAGAAAAATTTCCTCACATCCATCATAGTTTAAAATAAATATTTATGATCACATAAAAATAAAAAGAAGGTGATCTGTATGCATAAGAGAAATTTAACAGAGTGGAAAAATGGGTAGCTCAAATAAATATAATCATAGACCAATCTCAAATACTTTATACTCAAAACCCAGAGTTACAAAGCACAGTCGAAATTGATCCTGAAATATCTCTCTTGAAATTTCTAAAAATATATAGTCTGTTCATATTCTTTGAAATTTAAAATGTGTTTATCTTAAAAATTGGGATTGGGGCTCCCGTGGACCATAAAGAAAATATACACAAGAATTAAGCTTGTAGAAGGAGTATGATGGGCGGTAAAAGAACAAAAATACCTAGAAAGAAGAAAAGAGAAGTTATCAGACTTCGGTTAAAAATTTCTATTCAAAGAAGTGGAGTAATTGGATGACGGAACTGATAAAGAAAGAAAGATGTCATCAAAATAAACTTACTATGATGGTCTCTCATTGTTTTCACTTGCTTCCTGGTGTCCTCTTATTATCTTCATTAACGACTACAAGAACCACATCAACTTTTTCTTGCCCCTCGGTGGTCAATTTGTCGATTGCTTTCTTAAACCATTCTTCAATATAATTTTTCATTGGTGCCACGTTGATCTCATGCCATGCCGGATTTTGATGTTGAAAAAATCACCCTCCAAGTCTCGTAAATCAAGGGAAATACCGTGCAATTCTTCTTCAATGTTCTGATTTTTCATGGAAGAGTCCACTAGCCAATTGTTTATGTTTTCCTCATAATATTCAAGTATACCATAAAAAATTTCAACTGATAACCCTTTAAAAATCTCAACTTGTTCATCGAATTGTTGCTTTGTTAGGAACAACGAGTTGAGGATTAGTTTGGGGTCTTGTACTTCATTATTACTTCCGTCTTGGTCTACCTCCATGAGCCTCTTGAATAATTATTCCCTCTTTGATATAGCTTGGTTGCATGCTTGAACAATACTATTCAAATTTTTAATCTTTTCTTTCCAACACGCGTTCAAGTGTTTTATCTGACTCGGGGTGGGAAAATCCTCCTCACTTATCCTTAGTTCTGTCATTTTGGAAACCTTGTTTCCAAAGGGTAATACAACATCAAGGTAAAAACCTTCTTCATTTTTCAGGTCGGATTGCAAATACTCATGGAAGGAATGCGCCCTCGAGCCAAAAGAAACAATGTTTTTCGAAATTTCCCATGCCTCTATGATCAATGCCATTCTTTTCTTAATATTTATTTCCACATAGCTCCTGGATGATGTAAGTAGGCTTGAATATCCTTTCAATTTAGCAGCGGGTGTGGTGGGTATGACTATTGTCAAAGGACTGGAAAGAAGTGGAAGAGGCATTAAGGAATCTTCCAGTTCCTTGATCCTTTCTTTCAACTTCGCGTTTTCTGCTTCAAGACCACCAATGGAGTCATCCAGATCATCCCTAAATGCTCCGTGAATTTTAGAAATTTGTGAAGGCCGCATATCTCTTAGGTCAACATATGAACAAAATTTTCCTTTCTTACTCTTCATATCACCTTTTTGAATAATTAATTTCTTGGATTCCCTGTCAAAGACAACGCTCTGAAAAGAAAATGAGTCTTCTTCTTTGAAGGTCTCATTCTCAATGATTTCCAATGATGAATTTTGATGGGCTGTATTTCCCGACTGATCAATATTGGGAAACATTTTCTTGATATCCGCTTCGATCTCCATATCTTCAAGGGAGAAGCTATTGATGTCGCTCTCTATGCACTGGTCTTCTTCCTCTTGCACAACATTTTTCCTCTTTTTTCTCATAGGAAGCTTGTGCGAGCTCTCATTTTTTTCCATTGGGGTATTCTTTTCTCCTCCGCCACCTGAACTACTGTTGGTAACTTTTCTAGATGGGTGGGCCATTGGAGCACTGCTCTAAGATGTGGTAGTTTTAGGAGTAACAGTTGGGGACTGGGCATTCTTCTCACTGGGACCCTTTCCTTTCTTCTAAAATAATTGGTACTAAGTATCGTTTCCAAGTCACCAGCATTGTGAGTAGGAGCGCTTAAGTTATTATCTTCTTCTTCACTCATAACAATACGAATAAATGAATTGTTGAACTCTACTGCCAACATATGTTCCACGAAAATTCTGTTAGGGTCAAACCCCTTTATATTTTCATAATATTCCAGATTCACATTGTGGAAGTGGTTCGTGAACTAATCGATTTTGTTTATATTCCTTAAGATAAAGTCTCCAATTTTCCAAGGCAAGGGTATGGATTTATTTTTCTGTTTCTCATGGAAAAAGTGCATCCATAAATTATACTTCATTGCTACTTCCGTGATTAACATTTTATTAGATACATGGCAGGGAAGAAAAGAGGGATTTTCCCTGGAGCTGGAAATCCTGATAACATTATGATTTTCCATTTTCTTTAACGTACCCTTTTTATCCAAGAATTTATTTTCCTGGTCGGATATTCTGGGGGTATCTTTACCAAACAATAATCCTTTGAAAACTAAAACAAAATCATTGTAAACTTCATAAAAATGCAAAGAAGCATTGTGTCTCCATAATGCTTGGTACCAGAAGGTAACTGGATCAAGTTCACAGTTCACCTTCTTATAGATAGACAATTTTGGAAATTGACAGCAATGTGCTATCGCAAACAACAAATAAGAAGCCGTGAAGAATTTCTTGTCTTTTTGTACTGTGACAATTGGGAGGAGATTTCAATGGAAATCAGTTTTCCCCAATTGAAAATAGATTGCTCTTTAACTGTAAAATATAAAATATAAAGAATCATTCAGGAAATAGTGGCGGTTCTTTATTGGCCTATCATCCTGGTAAACAACCAAGAAATTTCCCAAAAGGGGTTTTTAAACGAGTCAACTCGAATCCTGGTAATGTCTTCAGGGATAGCCATGAGATTATCCAAGAACTCAGGTAAGAGGTCCAAGCCGTTATCATGATTTTTCAGGAAATCCCTGCAATCCTCTCCTTTGAAGGTAAGTATTGGTTAAGGGAGCTTAAACATATTACAAAATATTTACAGTGAAAGAGAGATGGGAGAACAATCCTGGAGTTGTATGATTCACTGACTTGGTATGCATTTCTCAACGGACCATGAAAACAGTTCCTTGCAGTAGAAAACTTCAGGGACACACCCTGTGTGAGAAATTCCAGATGTCCAGATCACTTCCTTTTGAGAAGAGGGAGATGAATAGTAAGAATACACTCAAGACCACTGAAAGTTATGGTCCTCACACCCAAAAATATTCAAAGTATCAGCGTAGAACTATTGTCGAGCTGTTGCTGCCATAGGTTGATGGAAGTGTTATTTTAACCAGATAATACTTGAAATGAACTCTTGAGAGAGATAACAATAATATAATCTTTGGAAAATCGTGCTTTAATGCAGTTTAATGGGAAATATCGTCGAGCCCTTCCCTTATTAATGACGATATTTACGGAACCTGCATGATGAGTTATTAGAATTAAACCATACTTAAATGCATATTGGGAAAGCACAAAGAGGGTGGAGACGAATGAGAGCAATTAGGATTTGGGAATTTTTGTGAACCCTCCAACCCGGGAACCTGTGGTTGCGAAAGATCAAAAAGAGGCTAAGTGTTTCACTGCGGTCGATTAGACTCAATATAGGATAAATGAGATACTTAGGAGCTCGGTAAATCCAACAGTCATAATGTAGATCACAGATCTTTGGGTGCAAAATTGATATCGCGAAACTTGGGATATGAAATCTTGAACCCGTGAACCCGCGATTGCAAAAACAGTTAAGTACATAATAACATGGCAGTCAGTTGGACTCATGATATGGGAATATGGATGGAGGTGAGAACCCGTGAGTCTGCCAACCCACTATTTTGAGAAATGACTAAGTATATAACCAGAAAGGAAAAAATAGAAAGGGGAAAATAAAAGGGGAATGAGGGTAAGTATAGAAGAGGGAAAAGAAATGGAAAAAAGAAGTTGGGAAAATAGAAAGGGGAGGGAAAACTCGGAAGCGGGAATTGATCTCAACAATTGGCTCCAACTGTGGGATGATAACCCCCCGTGGGTTGTCAAGAATCAAAAATATTTATGACCAGGCGCTTCCGTCCATTGGGCTATGCAGTTAAAGGTAATAATATAAAAAACTGAAAAATAAATTTATGTACAAGGAAAATGAGAAAGTTTTAGGTGAATAAACCTTTCAAATGTTTCCCATTGATAGTAAACATTAATATTTTACCCTTCATGTCTTGGAGAATATAGGAATTAAAACCTAGGATCTTTTCGACGATGTATGGTCCAATCCAGAGTGCTTCGAACTTTGTATGCATTGATGGTTTTTCCTTGGCCTTGTTCCAGAGTAGCACCGATTCTCCCTTATGAAAATTCCTTGCAGTTTCACTCTGATCAAAATATCTTTTGATACTTTGTTGTTTATGAGAAGTTCAATTCAAGGCTTTGTTCCGTTCTTCCTCCAATTTCAACAGCTGGTTGACCCTCCTTTGGATAGGTGTATTTTCTTCTGCATATTATGTATTAACCACGAAAGTCAAGGAATTTAGTTCAAGGCTAATTTGCATTTTGGATTCTTTCTCGTAAACCAATGTATACAGGGACATCCCAGTGATGTCCTTTGGATTCATTCTTCTTTCCCACAATGCGTCAGTCATCTTCAAATGTCAATTCCTTTGGTTCTTGTCAATAGTTTTCTTCAATATCTAGATGAGTGTCTTATTTGTGGATTCTACAATACCATTTCCTTGTGGATAATAATTCGACGAATTCCCTATAATAATTCCATATTGTCCAAAAAACTCCGTGAACTTTGAACCAATGAAAATCGAACCATTATCAGTGATAAATTTATCTGGGACACCGAATCTTGACAAAATATTATCTTTGAGGAACTTAATTAACTCTTCAGAATCAACTTTATTTAATGCAACTGCCTCTGGCCATTTTGTAAAATAATCTATAGCAGTAAAAATATACATGTGTCCTTTGCTCGACTTTGGATTTATTGGCCCGACGACATCAAGTCCCCATTGAGAGAATGGTTTTTCTACAATTATAGGTTGTAAAGGCATCGTAGATCTCTTCATTTTTCCTGAAAACTGCTGGCATGATACACACTTCCTTATTGTGGCATGTCAGG
>SNQJ01S0016104.1:4649-29569 GCA_010110895.2 Picea sitchensis
ATACTTATCTATACTACCATCTGATTTAAACTTGGGTTTGTATATCCATTTTCATCCAATGGGCTTCTTATGTTTAAGCGATTCAGTCAATTCCCAAGTATTGTTTTTCATTATAGATTCATATTCTTCCTCCATTGCATTTCACCATTCATCATGTTCATTAGCTTCATCAAAACTCATGGGTTCTATGATATTTGAAATGATACTCATTAGGGCATAGTCTTTATACCTCTCAGGAAGCCGAATTTGTCGTGAAGATCTTCTCAACCGATTATCTTCCTCCCCATTTTGTGAAGATCTGTCTTCACCTCTAGGTGAACTGTGACTACTTGAATTGTCCATATCACTGAGTCTTTCTTGATGCTACTGTTGTTGTCATTGCGGTGATGGTTTCTGTTGTGGTGGTTGTTGTTGCTGTTGTTGCCGCTCTTCTTGAACTCCTTCATCAAGAAGTCTCTACCATTCCTCATGATTGTTGTCTTCATGATTTCCTGCTTCCTTCTCATGGAAAAGTACATCTCTACTTGCAAATACTTTGTGAGTAGCATGATCAAACAGTTTGTATGCTTTAAATTCATAACAGTACCCAATGAAAATACATTTAATGGCTTTAGCATCCAATTTCCTCCTATTCTCCTTTGGAATATGAGCAAAATCCTTACACCCAAATACTTTCAAATTATGAACTACAGGTTTGGAACCATACAAGGCTTCGAAAGAAGTAACATTATCAAGACACATTTTTGGACTTCTATTATTTAAATAAACTGCAGTATTTATGGCTTGAGCCCAAAAAACATTCGAGAGGTTCTTACCTTTCATCATACTGTGAGCACACTCAACCAGAGTTTTGTTTTTCCTTTTAGCAACTTTGTTCTGTTGTGGAGTGTGTGGTATTGTAAACTGTTGTACTATTCCATGATCTTTGCAATATTTGTTGAAGTCCCCTTATTTATACTCTCCCCCTTGATCTGAACAGAGGATTTTGATGGATTTTCTGGTCTACTTTTCCACCATGGTTCTGAATTCCTTAAAGTACTTGAAAACGTCACTTTTTCATCTAAGGAAGTAAACCCATGTGTATCTCGTGCAATCATCAATAAATAATAGAAAGTAAAATGCACCTCCTAAAGACCTAGTCTGCATAGGTCCACAAACATCAATATGCACAAGATCTAACACATCTCTCTTTTTCCTATCATGATTAGAGGGGAATTCATCTCTTTGCATCTTTCCTAATGCACATCGATCACAAGCAACCTTCTCATTCTTTAACATGGGAAGTCCTGCAACCATATTCTTTTTCTGTAATAACAATAAATCAAGATGATTGACATGTCCATACCTTTGATGCCAAAGAATCCATGTTGGCATAATTGCAGAAGTCAGTGCATGATGTGATTTTCTAGTAACATCAATTTTGTATAGGCCTCCTTCTCTAACTCCCGTTGCAACAGTTTTGAAATGGTCCAGTAGATCCTTCACTATGCAATGATTCTTGAAGAACTCAACCTTCAAGTCCTCATCTGTAATGGTGGACATAGAGATCATTTTTTTCTTTATTCCTGGCACATAAACAACATTGTGAATGTGATGAACTGTACCATTCGACAATATCACAGGAATGTCTCCATATCCCTTGATCTGATGAGCGCGGTCATCACCAAGATATATGTTGGTGCCATTCTGTGTTTCCTTAAAATTAGCATACCAGTTCTTATTACAAGTCATATGTACTGATGCTCCAGAATCCACAAACCAGGCATCAGAATCATCTGTTTCAGTAGATAAAGAAGCGTGAGACAGAAACAACCTAAGCTCCCATGATTCAAAATTTGGGGGTTCATCAATATCATCACTAGCAATAAATAATCTGAGATCATGATTTAACAATTTTTCTGCATAATGACCTGAATGTGTTCTAGGTTTATTACTAGCCTCATCATTCTTCTTCTTATGACATTCTTTAACAATATGTCCAGGTCGACCACAATAAAAAAAACTCTTTGAATCATTCCTGTCAGATTGCATACCTTGATTTGGAGATTGTCTTCTTTGTGATGAACTGCCTCTCTACCATGAACCGCCTCTCTGCCATGAAATTCCTCCTCTGCCTCTTTCGTCTGATATTCCTCTCGCAAATATCTTATTTGACCACAGTGCCAAATCTTTATTCTGAGGCTTCATATTCCCGCGCCTCTCTTCCTCTTGCAGCAAAATACCTGTCAGTTCTTCAAACATAGGAGGTTTCTCCCTTGCTGCGAGACCTATTGTGAACATGTGATAATCTTCTAGCATACCATTTAAGGTAATAGTGACCAGGTCAGTGTTGGAAACAGTTTCCCCTATATTTACTAGCTTGTCTTTAACCTCTTTAATACGACCCAAAAATGAACTAACAGATTCATTTCCATCCATCTTAATTCCTAGCAATTTAGTTTTCAGAAACAAAATGTTGCAAAAGAAGTTGTAGCTTCATTTCCATGTTGCAAAAGAAGTTGTAGCTTCTCTAATATGTGGAATTATGCTATCTTTAACCGACATGCACAACAATATGTTTTCCTTGTTTTCACGCTTCTCCCAATCTTGGATCTGTGATGTTGTCGCACCTGCAGTCGCATCAGGTTTCACTTCAGTTCCCTTCGCAATGTTCCAAACACCATAACCTTCCATGAGCATCTGCATCTTTAATTTCAGTTAATGAAATTCAATCCATCTAACTTGTTGGCTTCGTTGAGATATGTCTCTACCAGCAGATTCTCCATCACTGCAATTTAGTCTCTGCAAATGAATCACCAAGGCTATGCAACTTTATGTCGCTCTGTCTTCGGATACCACCAATCCGTCTCAATCTTGGATATGAAAATAACCTCAACACACCCTTCCTCTCTGAGTTCTTGTGCTAGATTTTTGAATGCCCAAATCACCAAACTTTTGTTTCCATAAAACAAATGGTCACACACAAAATCTCACAAATAGCATTCTCTTGACCAATCCACTTTTAAAGTTTATACCTCAAAATAAAACCCACTTTAATAAAATTTATAGTCCATATAAAGTTTAAACTCCAAATGCATTCACTTTTAATAATAAAAAAAATGAATAACTCCACTATTTTCAAGAAAAAACTCCACGCATACAAAAAAGAACATAACCTCACGATTTTTCCTTCCAATTCCACGCATGCAAAAAATAAATCTTCATGAAACCACTTCTTACCCAGCCTGCACAACAACAAAATTTTCTACACCTCACGCTTCAGTGGACTGTGGGGAGTCCGCACCTCATGTGCTCCTTGGGTTGCAGAAATCGTGAAAATTTTTTGCATTGTAGTCTCAGCTTGGTGGCGGAAATGTTATTTTTTCAGCTCTGCAGGAAGGCCGAGTAGTATGTCATCGCACCCTAAAAGAGGAGGGAGCTGCGGACCTCTATGAATTTACGCACCTCACCTCGTGGCTCTGATACCAAGATAAAATATGTGAAACAAATACATGGTGAGGCTACGCTCACTTCTCTATTGTTCAATGAAGATTGATTACATTCTTAAATAGGAAAAGGCTCTATTGAGTCGGTTACATGCAAACCACAAACAACTAGACTCTACAGACAGTGAACTACGAACTGACTCTTAGAACTTACTCTTAAAACTTACTCTTAGAACTGGCGCTTACAACTGGCGCTTACTCCATTATTTCCAAGTTTCCAGACTTAGTACATAGTACTTAATGTCAACATTATCTCTAACACCCCCCTTTAATGCTTACACTAAAAAAACTTACAATACTAAAATCATAATTACAAAATTTGTCATATGCCTTTGTCTAACTGGTCCTCATACACACTAACACCCATCTCTGAACTTCATAGACATGCTCTTTCTCTCCCATCATCTTCGAGCTACCACTTCATACAACATAGATAAAACTGCTTCTGACCATCTTTGATGTTCTTTGTACAACCGACTCTTCTCGACTTCCCGAAGGACAATCTTGATATTGAATTATCCTATGGATACACTACCATCTGTTGAATTCCCCCGAAGAGAAAATTTCAACAGTTATATAGGAGAATGATCCAGATACTAAATGTGTTCAACAACCAGTTTCAGAACTTGACCTCTTATCACAAAATAACCTGTAACTCTCGGAGCACGACAAGTCACATCAACTTGATATTATTAAGAACAACCTGTTACTAATGTTCCCGGAGCACAATGGCTCACATTAGCATAAGAATTAATTGGCATGTGCTTTGTGGTTCTGTATTATTTGATTTATTTTTTTTAATTTTACACAAAAAAAATAATATTTTACAAACAAAAATAATTCTAATACACACTAATTCAAAAGATTAATATGGCCACTATTTTCTTCACCATGCTTCCTCATGCAATAGTGCAGCAAAAGAAATGATGAACAATGGATCTCCATACTGTCCCTCACTTGATGAATACACGTGGGTAGCTTTCCTTCCATTGGCAGAAAGCAATCTCACAAGTCACAAGTATGAGCTGGAATAGCCACATCCTTGGCCTCTTCAATTTTGCAGCTTTACAATGCCTCCCCTTTCTCGTAGTTGATGATTCTTATGGATCAAGTTCGTTGTGACTTCCATTGAAATGTGGCATCTCTCAGAATGGTGATGTTTGCTGCGATCTTCGAGGAAATGGAAACGACTTCTTCCTATCCTTCATTTGACAGTCACACAACAATTCTCAGCCTTCACACAACATATATATTATGAATCTATTATTCTACCAATGCAATAGATCCTCCTTGATGATTTGATAGATATATATCCACCACCAGATATAACATGAAATGATTTCTTTCAAGCTCATGCAGCAGCACATAAAAGAATAAAAATGGCTTCCTCTTCTCTTGATGATGTCCCCTTCATGATGGCTAGTATCTTTTAACAAATTTGCAACTCCGGTAACCGTTCTCCACAACTGCAAGGAAATTCTTTTCTTCATGGACACAGTCTGCAATGGATCTGCAAATACGCAACTAATCTGGTGATATTCTGATGGACCTCGAATCAGTGGAAATGGAAACAACGTCTATATAAACATACTCCAATTCATCCTTTCACTGCTGCAGATGTCTCAGGCCCAAGCGATCAAAGCGAGTGACCCTCCAATCTTGCAACTGCTTCACGTGACCCTCTTTTGTGAATCACGTCCTCAAACTCTCATACTACCAGAAGGTCTTCAAATCCTTCCATCACGCCCTTGAAGTTCGACGCTAAGTATGAATATAACTTGCATCCTTGCATGTGCTCTCTTGTAGCTGTAGGGAATAAATGAACCTCGAGGATACTCCCCATTTTCTTCCTAGTATCACAATTCCCTGTCCTTCATCGTCGGTCCAACTCAACCGCCTCATCATACTGTTGAGTATCACATCATGCGATTCCAATCAGTCTGTACTGATCATGTCATCATAATATCTTAATATCGTGATGTAGGTCGGACTTCATTACTCTATCCTCAGGTTAAAGAGACAGTTCATACCCCTTCCACACAGTACTAGAATTAGAGCTCTTCATAGCACCGTGGTCTAACAAATACTAAAAGTTCATTTGGAAATGGCACCTGACACCTTGAGCATAGTGGACTGGTGCTCGGCCTGGAAGTTATTTACCGCGGTCATGAATCCTATGGGCCTTACCCATCTCCGCCATAGTAATGTGTCATGTTGACTCGGTCACTCTGGCCCTTTCAACCGAACAAACTTTCTGGTAAGGTGACTCTCCATACGTCCATCGCCCACCTCCGGTCCAGTACTCTTGGCCCCAGAATAGAATTTGTTTTCCCACCAGCCTAAGATCCTGGTATGTTCTGTTGACAAGCCTAAACAGTGACTGCTAGTAAGACCTCTACTGAGGAACCTATCATCAAGGTATCGTGAACAAGGTTCCTATAGACGTATCTTGATACCAAGAGATCTAGTCTGGACAACGTCTAATGTTTTTGTGCACCATATGTAATTAATCCATACGGTCTTGCAGGAGTCCTTCCCTGACTCCCGCGATTAAATCTTCTTCATTTAACAAGCCCACTGGAAGGCATCGTGCAACGTCTAAGGAATTTAGACCCTTTTCTTCGCATGAAGCTGGAGTTAAGGACGCGCATGAACTTGTTGACCTCTAGATTCTTCGTGTTCAGATGCGGAGCATATTGGACTATCTTCGTAAATCTGATCTCAAATCTGGCACCATACGACCACCTTATCGTAAGGTGCGGAACTCATCAAGCTAGCGCTTAAAGAATTCCTATGAAAAATACTTCTCTCTGAACCATTCATATAATCATTCCCATAACATAGCTCTGAAGGCCATGTTTAGCTGAGGTAAGAGCATCTTCCACCTTACAAGAGCGCTCCCCTTTAGTTGAATACTACCATGCAAACCTTAATGTTCGAGGTTGTAACCGTGAAGTGTGAAGCACATCGCCTTGTTCTCCAGCCATGCCTCAGTGGTTGGTCCATCCGTAGCACTCGTGAATGCGAGAACTTAATCTTCTAGAGTTTACCGTGAATTCTACCAGTACTAGTTGGGGCGTGCGGTGGACCCTCAGAGGTACATGCACCCTGGCCTTATCTTAGTACAGATGATTAGTCAAAGCCTATGACATTCTCTGGAAGGACCTTTTCATACCATCTGTATCGCTTACACCAATCGAAACTAGCCCAATGAATTGTTCCTCCCCTTAGGGGTTAGACTCCTAGGGTTCAGGCGCTTCTGTAGGCATCGTACCTCCTTCCCCAACACCACATTGTGAAACTCTACGACGTCCTCTAATCATGATTACCGCAAGGACAGCTTAATAATTCAATTAACGTTGAGTATAAATAAAGGGATTAAATTAGGGGAATATGTGGCTATCCACAGTCGTAGGGTTGAACCTGCTTCGATACCATATGTAACGACCTCACCGTTACAACCACAAAAGTGATGTACACACAGGTAATTGTTTTTGTTTTTTTTGTTTTTTTGTTCTTTTTTTTTAAAGTTGCGTTAGGAAAAATATATCACAATTTAATAACGACATCATTCAAAAAAGTGAATTATTATAAAGAATCAACATTAACGCATTAACCACCATCACGAAGCTAATCTGACACCTCATCATCATGAATGACAGATGCACATTGACGCAATCATTCGTTACAATAAATTAATTGGTGCAAGAAGTGAATAACCAACAACCATGCAATACATTAACATTATTCCATGGCACAATAATTCCAGATACTAAGGCGTTACACATAAACATGATTCCCTGGCACAATTAATCTAAATACTTAGTCCCTTACACAACATCAAAATTCCACGACGCAAGGCAATCCAATTACTTAACAGCAACATATTCCCTAGCGCAGGAGAGATGAAATACTCAATCCATCCAACAACAACATAAGTCGAGGTGCAGTCATATACTTATTTAAATTTTCAGGCGCAAGTGAACATTTTCTTAAATTCTAGGCGTGAGAGCATTCAACCTCTAAAACCATCATTCATCAGCATAAAAATATTCATTGTACAAGAGTAAGACATCTACATAACTCATCATACATACATTAATTCCAAGGTTGAAGAGAAATTGGTCACTAAATCCGTCATGTATCGACATAAATTCAAGACGCAAGATTAAATAGCCATCTAATCATGAAGCAAGAGTGATTAACATCAATTCAAGGTGTAAGATAAAACAATGCTTAAACAATTCAAGGTGTAAGAGAAAACAATGCTTAAACAATGAATTTTTTAATTTTCATTGGGCGCAAGGTTAAGTGATTCATTTTTAAAAGGGGGCACGCGATATCAAAATTCTAAATTATTCATATATCAACATTAAACATCCAAAGGGGCAAGAAATTCTCTTCCAATACTCATCGATTAAAACACGTTGATAGCCATCTAGATCATCCCGTCAAGATTCCATATACAATAACATGTATCCAATTAATTGATGCAAACCCATCACCGAAAACCTACCCTTAACCACTTAATCAACGACCTACCCAATTAGCGTCTATTAAGTCTAAACCATGAACATTACAAGACTTAATCAACGACCTACCCTTAACGACTTAATCAAGAAGTCTAAAGTCTAAACCATGAACATTACATTATTTCCATCGTGCCCAGCAAGGTCTATCTACTCAACCAATCACTCATCAATTTAGTGGATGCAAAAATAAATTATTAACGCATCTTGCCCTACATCAGCGTTATTCATGGCGCATGATGGTTTAGTTCTTAAGTGGTCACACCTCTACATTTATCCACATTTATCGCGATTTGGGAGAAATTATTGTGCCAAACACAACATTTAACTTCGGTTTTTAGGCTGGGTAAAGAGCTCGCGATTTAGGTGAATGCTTGGGCCACGCACAACATTCGGTTTCAGTTTTCAAGCTGGAAAATGAGCTCGTGATTTGGGGCGAAATTCTTGTGCCAAGCACAACATTCAGTTTCGGTTTTCATGCTGGGAAATGAGCTCACGATTTGGGCGAAAGCTTGTGCCAAGATCTGGAAACCCAACGCTGGAAATGAAGGGATTTATGATTTAAAGGACCCCTAAAACGCTGGCTTTCTAAGCGAGTGCAGAGTGAAGGAGAGGTAGATTTTCAGGGGACCATCGTTGGGTCTCTCTCTCTCTCATGCGCAGGATGTTCACATTTTGCTGCGTAAAGGATGAAACAAAAAAACGAACACTCCCTCTCTCACACGCACTGGGCATACACTTGTTTGCTGGGTGAAAATATCAACAAGACGACAGGCATCTAAGCGGATTTGAGTGGGAAGAGACTAGTCATTGCAGAGAAGCGCTAGATAACTATGTGGGTGAAAATTTGTCCAAGGGATGGGTTAACTTCATCAAGAAATCCGAGACAACAATAAAATCGTAGAGGCATCAAATCCATTGCTGGGCAATTTTTGCATAGAGCGCAAGGGTTTAATCACATATAGAAGTGAGAAAACAAGCAAGGTCATAGAGGCAGCTAAAGCAATCCGGTCAATAGACCAATGATTCTATGGACTTAACGTCTTGGGTAGAAGTGTTTCAGGGAGGAATAATAAGATCAAGTGAGGAACCACCCATGGCACCAAGTGATAAACATGCAATCAACCATAAATACTTCTTAAATAAAGAGAACAATTTTCATTTTATTGAATAGAACAATCTCCATCAAAATTACCAACTACTCTACCAGAATCCATTACAACATTCATCAATATATAAATCCACATACAAATATTTTAACTAATCTACCAATGCAAAATTTAGACATGCGTACTGTAACCAAAGGTGAATAATATGAAGTGGTTGTCCCGCACTTGTGTTCTGTTCCGCTCATGTTTGCTAATCACTGAGACCCCATCGGTACCTCCCAACCAACGCTAGGGGTACTCTTCTTCCCCTTGAGCCCCCCGAGCTCTGAGCTCGCCTCACAAGGTCGAGCTACTACTCTCTATCCGAGTTGGGTATCTCATCTCCCACAAGAAAAACCAGTCAAGAAACATTCTAGCAGGGTAACCTAAAGCATACCAGTCGAGATCCTTTCCTCTCCTCTCCCATTTATTTTATAGATTTCTTCTTAGTGACCTTTCCATTTGCAGATTAAATAAATAGACTATATTCCCTCCTATGTTTCACATTCATTTTCCAATTAAGTTTCCCCATTTTTTCTAAGTTTGAAATTATCAAGTTTGCACAAAACAACAATTAATATTTTAAATAATTTAATCCTCCTTTTAATTCTAATTTGATTTTTCCCCCTTTTATTAATTGCTTAAGTAGACTTTTGTCCTCATAGCCTACTTAGACCTAGGCTTTAAATTCAACTAGGCTTAGCAAATTTTTAAGGGAGAGGTTATAATTAAGGTACTTTACTAATGCATAATCATTTTAAGGCTAACCATTTCGAGATAAGACATTGTTCTCTAGGTACCTAGGTTCATTGACTCATCTATGTTTAAAAACCGCGTCGTGCCCTTCAAGATGCACTATGTACTCCAAGGGTGCCACTCGCCTTCATTCAAGTTCCATCTATGTGACGTGTCCTTCAAGACGCACTATGTGCTTCAAGGGTGCCACTCACCTTTTGAATGATTTTGGTAGACGTCAAACCCTTGGAGTCAATACTCCGTCAGGTGACCTTGTGGGAGACTAAGGGCCTCTAAGGAATAAGGAGCATTCCTTATTCTGCACGCCTTAGAATCATCGTGAGTGACTGTCACAGTCTTCCCTTACGACATCGTGGACCTCTTGAACTAGGTAATTGTTAACCTACAATTCGATCCACGATGAGAGTGCTAGTAGGTTGTTGTAGGGCTACTTCCACACCTCTCCCTCAATATCCCTGCCTTTCGTGCATGACCCCTTTACTCCAAATGTGAGTCTAATTAGCAAGCTATCGTTAGCCTGCATCCATCAACAAACAAGTCAACGATCTATAAAAAACATCATAATATACAGTCATATGTCACATATGCAATAATATAAATAAACAAACCATAAACATTCCACTCCCTGACTCGATCTAGATTCCAAGGAGGTCCATCGATGCCATCGACATCCTCAATCAGTTCAAATTCTTGCACACTCAGGAGAAATAATTCAATAGAACCTATAGATACAAATATAATCAAATAATGTATCATCATATCCAGAACATCATCATAATCCTTAAGAGAAACAATTGATCACATAATGAATCGGATCACTTGCATTCAAGTGTCCTCAAGAATAAGTCACATCAGAAGTGCACGCAAGAGCGAGATGTTACAACTAGTCACATTTATTACATAGGTTTTCACTCAAGAAAAATCCTAGATACTTCAGTCCATATTCTAAGTATGTCACCTAAAAAGGAAATAACTTAACAAAATGGTTCTTTTCCTACTCAAATATCCCCCAGAGAGAAATCATATATTTTTCCATATTTATTATCATTCTAGTTTCCTTAAAAAATAAATCCATTTTCCATTGAAATTCTCCATTACCCTTCTATAACCTTCATAAAAAATCATAATGTCATCTATAAACAATAAGTGTGTGATAGTACATGATGTTTCAATAAATACCCTTTTGAAACTACCATTTATGTTATCTTATTTAATTAGCCTATTTAAACATTCAACTATTAAAAAATATATAGAAAAATAGAGGACACCCTTTTTTAAGATCTCTTCCTAAATGGAAGATAATGGAGTCCACTCATAATTCAAATAATGAAATCATAACAAAAACTCAAATTAATTAAAAAAAAAAGCTAATGCAAAGCCAACTTACCCTATCATAAACTTGGACAAGTCCACTTTCATCATCATTAATATTTGGTTCCTATTTTTATTAAATGAATACATTCTTGAGCTATCCCCAAAGCCTCTTCTATTTATATTTCTTTTCAAAAATCAAAGTGTTCTCCAAAGATTTGTTTTGATAAAACACATTTCAGTGTTCTGGCGATAATCTTTGAAATAAGTTTATAAATGCAGTTGAACAGAAAGATTGATCTAAAATTCTCTAAAGATATCGAATTATCTTCTTTTGAGATTTGAAATATCCCAACATTTTTCTTTGAGTTATTATAACCTCCACAAACCTTCTTAAATCTTCCTCTATAAAATGATAACATCCTAATACACGGGAAGACCATCAAGTCGAGGACACCTAAGAATTTTTCATTTTGAAAACTTTGAAAGGTCTAGAAAAGTTCTTCTTTCCTAACTTTATTTATTAGCTTGTTATCCTCATGATTGGAAAAGTTAGGAAAGGAATTTCATAATCTAATTATATATGCTATTGTAACACAAATGTCCTCTTTGAAAAAAACTTCTTATAAATATTTTGTATAATATACATAATTTATTATTATATATAATATAACTCATTAAATATTAAATATTATATATCACACATAATATAATATAACTAATTATTAGGGGAGATGTTCATGCATTAAAATAATAATAATAATTAATAATAAAAAATAAAAATAAAAAATTTTATTTGAACTAAAAATTAATAACTAAAATGTAGAATGTTTAGACTACGAGAATATATATATATATATATGCACTACAAATTAATGTGGGTATATTTTCATGTAAAGTAAAGCATTAAAATAATAATAAAAGAAAAAAAAAAAAACAAATCAAATAATATATATATATANATAATAAAAGATAAAAATATTAATAAAAAATAAATCAAATAATATATATATATATACTTTGAACAAATAACAACCCGCAGAGATCCATTTAACTTTGAATCAATCAAATTCCAAGAGGGATCAAATCTCTCAAGGTGCAAAAGTTTTTAGAGTGAAAAACTTGAGAAAAAGGTTAAACATTTTCACCTTGAAAGATTAGATCTTTGGGCGCTTGATAGATCTAGAGTTAAATGGATCTAGGATGGTATATGATGATGATGATGATTAACATCCACTGAGACCGGATTGGTCTATCAGACCTTAAGAGGGTAAGAGATTACTTGTGATTATTTAAAATTTTGTTTCTGTGCTCGAAAAACATTAAGATAAGCTTTCCAACATCACCATAGTTTTGTTGAGTTAAGAGGTTAGGAAGATTCTGGTAGTGTGACACATATTTTGAAAATGAGATCTAATATGGGTATAGGCTCGACAATCTAAGACAAAGTGTTTTTCATCACCAATCTTCTTAGTGTCACAAAGGTGAAACACTCTTTCATCCCATGGAATTTTAGGAATTGACTAATGCCCAGTTTCACTATGGATCTCGAGAGAATTTGTTCTTATCTTAGCAATGATTATTTTTTTCTTTACACTCGTCAAAACATATAGATAATTTTGATCTTCTAGATTAGGGTTGATTGCATCCTTATAATACCTTAATTTTCTTTTCTCCTCTAACTCTTTATCACACCACTTTTTCTCCTTAAATTTTGATTTGATGATATTTTTAATAGTATATTTATTCTGCAAAGTGGTGTCTTCCATGATTCCCCAATAGTTTATCCAAGACTGAACATTTTTATGCCATCCTCGCTTGAGTTGATGGTGGTTACAACTCAATTTTGAAGCAATTTTAGGAAGCCTCTTGTCTTCCATGTTGTTTAACTTGTTCTTATGCACTAGGTATCTAGTCATAGTCGTGCTCTCAATGGGGGAGAGGCTTGTTTCTAAGAGGGGGATGTTAATCTATATTATGCAATATACTATAATATAGATTAAACTAATATTTGATATACTATATTATATTATTTAATATAAATTGTTGGTCAAAGTAATATTATATATTATAAATCATTAGTTATAACAAGTTACAACTTATTGTATTCTAATTGTTCTAGGTTTTCGCCCATTTCCGCTATATTTTCCATTTTACTTTGTTCAAAATTTAGTGAGAATTTGTTGGATTTGAATATTTGAGTGGTTAATTATGTATAATCTGAGTTCCCTAGGGGTTTTTTAGCACGCACTTCTGGATTCAGAAATGAAATTTAAACAACATAAATTGTGATTTCATGAAAATTTATGTTGTATTCTGGCAAAAAAGGAAAAAAATGTAGAATAGTTACTCAACTCTAACACAACTTTCTTTCTTTATGTTTGTGTGTGTGTAATAGACCAATTGGATTCATTGGACGTTAATCATCATCATAATAATATAAATGTTTATTATATTCTGAATTAGTTCCATTATAATTTCAATTATATTCTATATTTAGTATTTCAAGAATACTTATCATATTTGGAAATGATTTTTTCAATATCTTAATTAAGGTGAGGTTTAAATGTAATTGAATATTTTCAAACACATAATCATTTAGACTTATTTATTTCAACTCAATGGTAGTGTTCAAATGTTCAAAGGAAATATTATATGTATGAAGCATATGGAATGTAGTTATGTATTGTATGGTTAAGAACCTGTGTTTCCTCCTAAGAGGTCATGGGTTCAAATCTATAGGCAAATAGGGTATGTACACCTTCATAGACTTTAACATTTAAATGATTGCATGTAGGGGGTCCCTTGTCCCACAAACAAAAGGATTTCATACATCAATTTGGTTTCTAGTTTGGTTGTGACCTTAAAATTAAATTATTATTGTTAATAATTTGTTAAGGCTTCTTATTTTATTATTATTTTAGTAAGTAGGTAGTTAAATTCTACCCAAAACAAGGTGAAATTTAACCACTACCACTTCCTTAAACCATTATATATATAATGAATGTATAGTTTAAGAAGCACAAGGAATCAATGGGTGAGTCTGGATCACTTCCTTACAACCATGTTTTTCACATTTTATATATCTTAATATTATAATTGTTTTAATGTGTAAATACTAATAGGTAAATCACACATAACCAAACAAAGTACATGACTTCAACTTATACTATTTGTTTTCACTACATTATTGTTAAATTCATTTCACTTGATGACTTGTTGTATCTCACACTTGAAGTCAATACAGAGGATTAATTTTCTTCATATTATTTCTTCAATTTTTCATAGTATTATCACTGAAATAAATGCACCCTATTGTTTTATGTTATATCATTATCAATTAAATCAATGCACCCTATTGTTTTATGTTATATCATTATCAATGAGATCAATGCACCCTATTGTTTATATAATTGTTCAAATGAATACAGCTACTTGATTATGCTAAATCATTTTTTATTGTATCATCACTTAAATCAATGCTTTTTTTTTGCATTAAATCAATGCAACTAATTGGCACAACTAAGACAATTCCATTAAAACATTTTCCAATAATATCTTAGAGAGAACACTTAATATTTAATGTTATTGTTTTCAGCACATAGTTTTTTATTTACTCAATATTATATTATTCTTTTAGGAGGGACATGTGTCAACTACAAGTTGAGAATGGTTTTCACATTTTATATATCTTAATATTATAATTATTTTATTGTGTAAATACTAATATATAAATCACACATAACCAACCAAAGTACACTAGTTCAACTTATAATACATGTTTTGAAATTTATTTTCACTAAATTCATTTCACTTTATGATTTGTTTTTATCTCATAGTTGAAATCAATATAGAAGATTAATTTTGTGTATCATATCTTCAATTAATTAATGAACTGAATCATTTTTTAATAGTACTATCACTGAAATTAATGCACCCTATTATTTTATGGTTTATCATTATTAAATTGAACACAACCACTTGACTATACTAAATCATTTTTTATTGTATCATAAGTTAAATCAATGCATTTTTTTTTTGCATTAAATCAATGCAACTAATTTCTCTAAATTAGAGAGCACATCTAAGATAGTTCCCTTAAAATCTTCTCCAAGAATATTTTAGAAAACATAACTAGCATAACTCACTTAATATTTAATACTATTTTTTATAGTTTTTTATTTACTCAATATTATATTATTCTTGTATGAGGGGCACACAATTTTTTCACATTTTATATATCTTAATATTATAAGTGTTTTAATTTGCAAAAACTAATAGATAAATTAGACATAACTAAACAAAGTACATGACTTCAACTTAGAGAGCACACTTAATATTTAATTCTATTGTTTTCAGAGAGCACACTTAATATTTAATGTTATTTAGAGAGCATACTTAATATTTAATGTTATTTCACCCAAACGGTGTGCCACTTGGAACAAGAAGGGGGAGGAATGGCTTCGATTGGTGGGGGGAGTTATTATCCCAGGTCGTCACTCCCACCGTAATAACTTCCCATGGAATACACCATGCAGAGAGTTAATTCAGTGCACCTTGCGGAGCTCACAGATGAGTGATCCAGCCAAACTTCCAATCCCAATCACTTGCAGCAGTACCGTCAACCTTCAATGGAGATGGGAGAGGAAGCTCCGACTCCTCACAGATTTAAAGGCAGCAGTGACATGCATTTATTCTTGTTTTTCACCTGACATGCTCACCACACAAAGCTCTTCGTCCCTCAAGAACTTCCTGGCTTCATTTCTTGCACCCTATGCGTCCTCTTGACCTCATTTTCCCACCACCGCCCCCTCTCACCCCCTCCACCCCCGTATTCCTCCCATCATGCCCCGAGAGTGTGGGAAGTGCAGGCGGGGCACCAAAAAAATGAATTCCCTCACTCGAACCACCAAACTCACCGCCTCTCAACGATATCTAATTTCTCATTTCAGTCATTCCCATAGCACCACCAGAAGCACTCAAACAACCTTGCGCACTCTGAAAATGGAGACCCCATCCTCCTCGTTTCAGACTCAGACAACCTTATGCACTCCAAAAATGGAGACCCCGTCCTCCTCGGTGCACTCTCCATTGTCGCCTCTGCATTATCATGTTAGCACTGTGAAGGAATAGGTGCCTCCTCCACCTTTGCACCCTATACTCACCACTGTCAAAGAGTAGGCGCCACCACCAGTTTTGCATCCACGCTCGAGCTCGGTGAACGTGATAGCGCCACCCTTAGAGGTGTGCCTCCCCACTGCTACCAACCTTCTCACCCCCTCAGTTCTTAGGCCGGGCGAGCCTTACTATGGGGATGGGAGTTGTATCGTGGAGGAGGAAATCCCTCCAAGATGGAAATTGACAAGTGCAGGAAAGGATTCAACTACAACGGAAGACAAAGGCATGGACAAGGGAGAAGAGAGCTCACACTCTACCTATCATCTGGCAGAGGAGCATCTTGAGCTCCTCTTCGACATTTGTCAGTGGCAGGACGAATAGGTGCATGGCCAAGGGATCATCAATAAACGACTGGACATGTTGATTGAGACATTCACAGATTCTCCAACACAAGCTCGTTGTCCAACTTGCAAGCAAATTTTCACCCCAACATACACACCTCATGGATATCCAAGTTCTCCAATGGCATGACGCGACTCACCCCAGGTCCCAGTTTTTTGTTAATTACAAATATAGAGTAGATAGTGATAAGATATTTTTCACTCTCTTTTTTGGTTGTGCAATTCTCTTAGTAATGGTGGCTCTGAACGAGGTCAGCCCTAGGTTAGATAGATCGAACAAGGTTCCTATAGACACTAGGAATTCTCTGCTCAATTTTTGTAAAATATTTTTCAGACATGATAGACACATTATCGCTTGGAGCCACCTGTTCTGGTTTCCCTCCTGTGGTGGAATAGGTGGTTGCCAAGTGTCACAAAGATGTAAACTTGTGATTTAATATAAGGTCCTTCTTTTATTTATAAAAAAAAAATATTTAATTTTATTTAATGCTTAGAGAGCACACTTAATATTTAATGTTATCTTAGAGAGCACAATTAATATTTAATGCTATTGTTTTGAGCTAATAGTTTTTATTTACTCAATATTATATTATTATTTTAGGAGGGACATGTGTCAACTCTAGGTTGAACAAGTTTTTCACATTTTATATATCTTAATATTATAATTTTTTTAATGTGCAAATACTAATAGATAAATTACACATAACCAAACAAAGTACATGACTTCAAATTATAATATTTGTTTTGAAATTTGTTTTCACTAGGTTATTACTAAATTCATTTCACATGAAATCAATATAGAGGATTAATTTCCTTGATATCATTTCTTCAATTAATTAATGTACTGGACCATTTTTCATAGGATTATCACTTAAATCAATGTACCCTATTGTTTTATGTTATATCATTATCACGGAAATAGATGCACCATATTGTTAATGTTATATCATTGTCAAATTGAATTCAACTACTTGATTATGCTAAATCATTTTTTATTGTATCATTATTTATATAAATGCATATTTTTTTTAATTAAATCAATGCAACTAATTGCTCTAAATTAAAAAGTACATCTCAATAGTCCCCTTAAAACTTTCTATAAAAATATATTTATATCGAAGAGCACATCTAAGATAATTCATTTAATATTTAATATTATTGTTTTCAGCATATAATTTTTTATTTAATCAATATTATATTATTCTTTTAGAAAAAAAATATATCGAAGAGCACATCTAAGATAATTCATTTAATATTTAATATTATTGTTTTCAGCATATAATTTTTTATTTAATCAATATTATATTATTCTTTTAGAAAAAAAAGTATCAACTCCAAATTTGAACTTCAAACACATGCCCACCTATTAAAATGTAGTATAATTTATTAAAATGTAGTATAATTAATGTTATAATATTATACTAATTGCTCTAAATTAGGGAGCACATCTAACATAGTCCCTTAAAACTTTCTTTAAAAATATATATGAGAGAGCACATCTACGATAATTTAGCACATCTAACATAGTCCCTTAAAACTTTCTTTAAAAATATATATGAGAGAGCACATCTACGATAATTTAGCACATCTAACATATTCCCTTAAAAACTTTCTTTAAAAATATATATGAGAGAGCACATCTAGGATAATTTACTTAATATTTAATGTTATTGTTTTAGACACCTAGTTTTTTATTTATTCAATATTATATTATTCTTTCTTTTAAAAGAAAGAAATGTTTAACTCCAAGTTTGAACATTCCCGAACATTCCCATTTTTTAGTATAATTGATGTTATAATAATATAAATAAATATTATGTAATAATAATCATAAATTATAATTTATATTTGTGTTGTAATTCTATTTTATAAGGAAGGAAAAGTCCTTCTATCCACACTTATAGTCTTTGTAGCTATAAACACATTATAATGAAGTAAGTCATTATAAAAACATTATAATTATAATTATAACGGATCTAGGAAGGAGTACACTTACTTCATAGTAGGGTAGCGTGCACTAGCTGCCAACTATGCCATGCCTCTCGACGCTTGGATAAAGTGTTCCCACCTACGTCGGCGATTCTTATTTTAAGAAAGTTATTTAGTATTTTTTATTTGTTGAATGTGCTTCACAAATTATTAACATATTTCTTTAAGTAAACCATACTTTGGATTTTGTTCATTAAAATTCTAGGAAAAATATTTTAGAAATGAGACTTAAACAAGCATGCACTCAAATTAAAAAGAAATCCAATTGCAATATAATATTATCTGTATATCTAATCAATTAAACTTTGGAGTAAACTACGTCAGATTATATTTCACTATCTTCATATTGTATTATCTTTAATTCTAATTAACTAAACTTTGTAGTTCACTACCGCTGTGCACACTCCATAGATTATAGTTTGAAATATTTATAATGTGTTGTAAAAGGTTTTTAAGTGTTTTTGAAAAGTTGTTTTAAATTTTAGTACGCATAACTTATTATAATTTAGAAAATTATAAGGAAACACAATTTTTTTAAATGAGGTGGTTAAAGTTGACTTTGTTTAAAAAAATGTTATTGTATTGAAAGGTGTTTTCTACAGTTTTGTATGAGTGAAATGCGTAATTTTTTCCACATTCAACATGGAGTTTATGCGTGTCATTTAAAAAAAATTGTGTTAACAATATAGACATGTACATAAAGATTCTCGATATTAGCTTCGCAACATAAAAACATACAAAAGAAGTGGCTAAAAAATGCCACCAACACGAACACAAGTTCTAACCCCCATTAAATGAGTACACACTGAACATAAAGTTGTTGAAACCGGATGTCTAGTAATACACATGTTCTGGACTTCTAATTCCAAAACTATGAATCTGTACCTCCAATATTTTACAAAAAAGTGCTAGAATCTAGAATTTTAACGGAGACAAGCTTCAATCTCAACGGAAAGATTGATCAACAATCAGATTCAAATCCTAAAAATAAACATCAAATAATCAGAGAAGTGTTATGAAACCATCGGTTCCATAATGTCAATAAAGGGTATGTTATAATATCGAAAGTGTTCTCCTTCTCTTTCCTTTGTTACCTGCAACTGTCCCAAAACCAACTGAAGACCCTCTTTAGAGAGCTTGTCAGCTTCTCTATTCCTCTCCTTGTAAACATGTCAAATAGAGAAATTTCCATAAGATGCCAGGATGATAAATACTTCTTCAAGCAAGGGAGTGAGTCTAATGTTGTGACAAGTTTGTGATTTCCTGATCCAATATATAACCACCATAGAGTCTCCAAATATTTGTAGAGAAGTAATCCCTTTTTCCCCCGCAAAAGTAAGTAACAGTTTTAGGGCCATTAGTTTAGCGTAGTTGTTTGACCCTGAACCCAATCCCATTTTTAGTTTGAATAAGTGGGAATCATAAAGACAAAGAACAACTCTATCGCCACATATCTTTCCATCATTTTGAGAGGCCCCATAAAAAAATCCCATGGTTGTGAATGATCCATGATTTCTTCCACCAAAAATGAGACTGAGGGAACATCCTTTCCTTGTGGAAAATGAGATAAAATACTTAGGCTTTGAGCTACTATGAGTTCAGGAATCGACGATTTGTCATGGAAAAATGTTTCATTTCAGACCAGCCAGATTCCCTAGTTTATGAGGACCGGGAGGGATTTTATATTATATTTTTGTGGATTTGATACCCATGTCCTCCACGCATTTTCAATGGATTTTCCTTTCCAAATACAACCCTGATTAAGTGCTTTTGAACATTCTACCCAAATCTGTTTGGAAAAATGGTAGTTGAGGAACATATGGGTGACTGATTCCTCATCATCCTTGCAAAGATAACACCATCCCGGGCCTTCAAGAAATCTGTTCCTCATTTTTTCCCAAGTTGGAACTATGTTTTTTATCAGACACCATAAGAAAAGGTGGGATTTTAATGGGAATTTTACTTTCCATATCCCTTTCCACCACAAAGAGGGCTCTTGGTGGAGGAGATCAATATTGATTTGATTGTAACCAACTTTTGGAGTGTACACCCCATGCAGATTGTGCTTCCAAACTAGCTCATCTTCCTTGTATATAATACAAATGTGTCCAATTTGAAGAGCCCTAAGATATGTAGCCCAAAAAACTGAAAGATCCTCTCAAAGACCAACCTGTAACACTCTTCCAAGCTTGTTCCCAAACAATGGTCCTCTCCCTATCTACAACCTGTGCAATATGGAAAAATCCCCTTTCATGTAGGTTTAAGATTACATCATGTGGGAGTAAGTGACTTCTGTCACTACCTAACCAATGGTCAACACCAATTCTAACTCCATTTCCCTTTCCAACTCGCCAAGCTAGTCCCTCCTCTATAATTGGGAAGGATTTCACTAGATCCTTCCAAATAATAGAACAATTGATTGTCTCCCTCAGGGGTCTTAGGATCCAATCATCCAACGAGTTTGGGATGACGTATTTCTGAATAACCACTTTAGTTCAAAGGCTTTATGTAGAAATTGGTCTCCAACCTGCTTTTGTTGAGAGTGCCTTGGACAAAAGGTGGATGTTTTTTAAGCCCCAAGCCCCCAAAAAATTGGGGGTCACCAGAACATAACATTTGACCCAAGGAATTATGAAGTGGTCTTTTGTGCTAGCCCATAGAAATCTTAAGAAAATATGTATTATCTTTTCCAATGTACCTTTCGGCACCCGAGCTAATGAAGTCCAATACACTAGGATAACTTCCAGAACTAATTTGACTAGTACTAGTCTCCCCACCTGAGAAAGCTAGCGGAAACTCCAAGATTTTAATCTCTTTTATATTTTTGCCACTAGCCAAGCCCAATCTTCCTTCTTGTAACCATTTATTTTTAGATGAAATACCATATACTTTAATCCTTCATTAAAGGGAAAAAGAGTATATGGAAACATGTGTATATAATACCAGATCTCCTCCACATTCATTAGATGGGCTGGCATATTGGATTTTTGAGCATTTAAATAATAAGAACTAAAAAATATTTAAATGTTGGCCACAAATAAAATATTGCAATGTTTACCTTAAGTAAAATAATTTTATATCAATTTTATTTACAAAATAATAAGGATCTAATTTAAAGGTCATAGTGAAAATTTTCTTAATCCATATAGGTTCTTCTTATGAGTATGAGGAATATGTGTAAATCCTTCATACTTCACACATGACCATAATTAAAATACAATGCCCACTTTAATTAAAGTATTTCAATATCAACTTTATATATAAATGTGTATATAAAGCAACTTTATAGACAATTCAGTTGTGTGTTTCTCACTATGAGGAATGATGTGTAATTCCTTCCATGCTCAACATGAAGTTGGGACGTATTAATTCCTTCTATAAATAAGTATTAATTATAACTCTTTCATTGATTTCAATATCTTCTCTTACATTTAAGTTTGATGTTAATTATTTTTTTAAATAATGTTTTATAAATTACATTAATGTTTTTTTTTTTTAACAAAGACAGATAAGATGTATTATAAAAGGGGGTTTCATTAGTTTTGAATCAACCAAAGTTTWCAAAAAAATCCCAAGTTGTAGAGTGATCTTCAACATGAATAAAGAGACAAACAACCTTAGATGCTCTATGACTGATGCTTCAAATACAAAAATATTCCATACTTCCAAGAGTATACTTGAACATATATATTTAACAAAAAATCAGTTTTACAGTGCATGGAACCTAATTTAGTTAATCTTCAAAGATGTATCCACCTCTGCTTGAGGGTATTCATTCTTGCTGCAATTTGGTTGTTATTGCAAGTGTTGACTAACTTCATGGGAAGATCATGATCCCATAGAAGGAGCCAATGCTTGAAGTTGATTGTGTCCTAGTTGTGCCTCACAAATTTCCTTACCAAAGGCACGAATTTTCTCTGAGTGTTTGTTGAATTTACTCAAGACAATTGATAGCTCCTTCTCCCTCTTTTCTTCTTTGACTTGGAGAGTTTTCTCTAGTTGGGCATTGGATTCATGCAAGGATGCTAGATATTGTTGTTCTAATATCAATTTCCCTTCCATGCCTTCCATTTCACAACTTGGGCAGTAGAAAAGGGGTTGGCTACGATGCCACATGGAAAATTGCGTGCTAAGAGAGTCTACGAAGACATGGGTGTAGGGTCAATGGGGAATTGTAATCAGAAACCAAATATGGCGAGGGAAAAACCAATTTCTCAACGAACATATAAAAATTCTAGTGCTCAATCCACTAGAAATATTTAAAGGTTGTGATGGAATGCCCATGTGTGCACACAGGACGAACCTATTGATATTTTGATGTAACTATGGAAGATATTCTTTTGTATTAGTATTGGTCAAACCTCAAGAAGGTTATTGTAATCTTATTGTATAAATCAGCTCAAAATAAATTATTATTTTATTGTTATCCTTATTATAAAAGTCAAAACAACTCCTCTTAGGGTTGCATCCTTTTAGGAGTCAATTATGTGTATAAATAGAGGTTGGATTCCTTTCATTTGTACAAACAAACAACTTTCCTTCCCTTGTGTATTTGGAGCATAGCAAGGAAGGTCTAGCGCAAGAGGTCTTGGTTTCTTGGTCTTTCGTATCTTGGTCTTTGTTGGTTACTTGGGCTGACCCAAGTTTTGATCTCAAATATGTTTCCAACAAAACCCTCAAAACTATCAGCCCTCCTGGTGAAACACAAGGCAACACTTCACATAGAGTACATAACACATGTAATGTACCCCAAATTTACCAATTAAGTTTTTTTTTATTAGGGTCATTAAAGTTGTTCTTTCGCCTTCAATACTTTTCAGAAGCATTCCTTAACTATAAATATAGAGTAATTTTGTTACTTCTTTTATCTTCCACAAATTACACTTACCATTTTCTTGACATAGGTGAAAAGTTATATAGACAAGACTAATTTATTCCTAATCTCAAAAAGAGGAAGAAAGAGTAGCTTAGTACCTAACGATTATATCCACCTTAGTAACTCCATCATGCTCGCGCAAGTATACCACAAGGCATATTATGGAATTACATATATATACATATAACGACCCCTAGGATAATGTGTTGTTTAATCCATGGTCGTATGTGGAATGTCTCTATTAAACATAGTTATTTCTAACTTGTCACTAGTACATACATGCGTTAATACTCAGAACGGTTGTGACTATACGGTTGGTGAAAGTTGTTTTGTTTCTTGTCGTTTGACACTCCCATTAAAATCATCCTTGTCACAAGGACTAACTAATCTGAAATGTAAGAGAAAAACCTTAACCAGACGAGAAGAAAAGACTAAAGTTGTAACCCTAAACTGATTGTCATTTCACTCATCATAAATTGATAAGAGGTCTAAAGAGGTAAGGCTGTCATGACTTAAATAAACCCTGCCTGAGACATATATGATGTCTTGTAACGTACTTCTTTGAGCTATCGCTCAACCACCATGCCCATTGTATCTCTGCCACCTCACTTTATTCACATGGTCAGGTACAACTCGTAATTATCACCATTACTCTACTTAGTGAAGGGTTTCTAAGGCTATTTCTTCATTCTTCTCCCATGGATCTGTGTATTTTGAAAAAGTTCTACAGCGCTAACCCTATGATGTTAAGCTCGGTAGCATGGCCAAAATCGTGGAGTTGGGCTCGTTCTGTGCGGGAAGGAAACTAGGAGGCACCCACCAGTCGGATACTACCCTATGCCAGGTAAGTAACTTCTCGGTTGTTTTATATGAACTCTCTATGATCCAAGTGGATATCGGTGGCCACCCACCTTTTCCAAATGGCTCAAAACAGTTTTCTGGCAATTTTGGCAATTTACTACTTTTAGCAGGTTTTAACTTCTGAGACCATTTTGAGGGCCTAAATGAAGGTTTTTCGAGATCGATATCCACTATAATAATTGAATACATGATTGAACTCGCAAAATGAATCTCCTCGACGATACCTTTCTAACGAGCTATCATATGCCTAAAACGAAGATCGTATGCAAAAGTTATGACCCCGGGAAGTTGATGTACTAACTTACCCAAACGGGGCCCACATGACTTTTGGCACTTCATCTCCTAGGGTTAGGTTTTTGGATGTCTAGGACTTTTGGCATTCCCTTTTATTGTAAAAATGCCTTCAGAGCCTCATTGTAATCATCTTCTTGCGAATGCGAGTAGCC
>SNQJ01S0016104.1:29664-59540 GCA_010110895.2 Picea sitchensis
GGACCAGTACATGAGATGGAGCACACTACGGAAAGAGAGGGGCCAAGTAGTTCCAGAGTTCACCAATAACTTCCATACCTTGTGCACCAAGATGGATATCAAAGACTCTGAGAGACATTTGGTTCTAAAATAATGTGGGGCTCTACATAGATAAATCCAGACTGAAATGGATTTTCTAGACATCTCATCACTCGGTGCTGCTTATCGATATGATGTTAAAATTGAGAAGAAATTTAAGCACCAGAACAAACGGGAGTTCGGGTCTGCAAATCCGCAACAACCAAAGTATGACAAACACAACCCTAACAAACAATTTCCCAAAAACCAGTCCAAGACACAGGAAAAGAAGGGTCACGGAAAGACAAAGAAGGACACCGGAAAATGGTGCGAGTTCCACAAAATCCCCTGGCACAACACCGATGAATGTCGCTCAAAATAGTCATTAGTGGCCGAGATCAAAGACAAAGAGATGAACCCTAATTCAGAATATGATTCTGAAAATAATGGTAAAGGACAGATCATTGATGAAGATCCCACTGCTATTGTCGCTACTGTAGCAATTCAACCAGAAGAACCAATAGATCTTGAAGAGGGGGAGCACCTTTTTCATTCACAGATGTGGGTGAAGGGGACCTCGCTGCATTTTATTGTCGATAGCGAAAGCCAGAAGAACCTCATCTGAGCAGAGGTCATCAAACAGTTGGGATTGTCGACAACACCACACCCGCAACCATACAACATTGGGTGGCTTTGCCAAGGACGATATCTCTGTGTCAGCCAACAGTGTCGATTATCATACAACATACAACCCTTCAAGGATGAGGTATTATGTGATGTTGCCCCACTGGATGTCTGTGATGTGCTCCTGGGCCAACCATATATGTGGAGAGGCCATGTTGTTTATGAGTCTCGAACTTGTAGTGTCATTGGTGCTTGGGGGGGTCATCTCTACAGAATACCAGAGGTAGTTTTGACTATTGTTCCACCTAAAAAGTGTCGCAAGGTAGTAGCTCATACTGCAAAATTCAGCTTCTTCACAATCTTTTCAAAAGGAGAACAAAAGGACACTGCAACCACTATAGTCTTGCCCCAAGCACCTTCTATCCAACAGAAGCAGGTTGACAAGGTTACAGCAAAGTGAAAAGATTCTTCTGCACACTGTCCTCTCATGTATCTTGTCTTGCTGAACAACCTCAACCTCAACAGGTTCGTGATAAAGTTCCACAAACTGAGCAGCGCGACATCTCCAACAAGACAAGCAACTCACCAAGATGCAGATTCAACAAATGCTTTTCCTTCTCCCCTGGGAACTTAACGCAATGGAGACAATTTCTTCCTAAGGAGGGAGGATTGATCCAGGTGGACATCGGTGGCCACCCACCTTTTCCAAATGGCTCAAAACAACTTTCTGGCAATTTTGGCAATTTACTATTTTTAGCAGGTTTTAACTTCCGAGGCCATTTTGAGGGCCTAAATGAAGGTTTTTCGAGATCGAGCTCCTCAATTATATCCAAATATATGATTGAACCCCCAAAATGAATCTCCTCGATGATACCTTTCCAATGAGCTATCATACGCCTAAAACGGATATCGTATGCAAAAGTTACGACCCCAGGAATTTGATGTACTAACTTACCCAAACGGGGCCCACATGACTTTTGGTACTTCATCTCCTAGGGTTAGGTTTTTGGATGTCTAGGACTTTTGGCATTCCTGTTTATTGTAAAAAGGCCTTCAGATCCTCATTGTAATCATCTTCTTGTGAATGTGAGTAGCCGTCACATCTCTTCTCAGAGATAAGTTGCCACCATTCTAGCGAGTCTTTCACATTGTATTTTTACAGTCTATGTACATTTCTTTGATTAATAGAAATCGTGTATTACTGTATATCTGTGTTTATGGCTTCATCTCTGATACATTTCTGTTATATTATTGAATATCTGCAATATCTCTGTGCATTTCTTTATTATATCTCCGCTCTCATTTCGTGCTGAAAATAATCTGGATCACTCTGTGATTCTAAAATGTCACAATATGCACTAGTCACCCTCTAATTCTTCTTAGTTCTACTGGTCCTAACTTTTGTGTTCTGAGATATAATCTTATTGGTTGGTATCATACTCGACAATGCTTAGGTTTTTTTCATGGCTCCACTTTTAATCCCTATATCAATTCCTAAATCCTTTATACCCTACGATAGACATTTCCTTTATGAAAAATCTTGTAGGAAGTCTTAGACTATAATAATGTCGAAGGGAGCGAGAATGTCCAATAGTGCAGGAACTAGTTATGTCAAAAAATAATGTCAAACTTACAGTATAATCGGTTTCTCGTACTGTGTTATTAAATGTTCATGCAACTCGATATAGATATGAATTCTTGGCCTGGGCCTTTCAAAGATCTTCGCAACTTTGGTAAAATTCCTTGTTCGTTTCGTTATTTGGATGTAAGAAATCATGGTTTTATTGAATCTTATATCTTAGATAGGGAAGTTAGGATTTCTTCCATATGATAGTAAGAGGGATCCTATCTTGTTTAGACCCTTTCAAAGGCAATTCCGTTCTCTATGATAATGAAGTGGTTTCAATTCTATCTTAAATGCGTATTTTACCTAGGCTGTGTAAGTCTACGAATTCGATCCTTTGAGTTTTAAACTAGCATTTACGAAAGTATATGTATAGTTTTGTATCTCTGTTGGAATCTTTTGAGTCTCCAATCTCTTAATTCTGAGGGTATACATCTCGTTGCTTGCCATGATTTAATTTTGTTTCAAAGGAGCATGACATATATTTGTAGAATTGTCCACTGTGTGTACAGGGATATCTCTTTTCCTGAATATACGCCTTTAGTATCTGGCCTGTAACTTTACCATTTGTGTTCCACACAATTATACGGTGAAGGGTTAAGATCGTAAGAAAATTTTCCAAGTATACAATAATTTTCTTGTACATTTTACCCCCAGTAAGTTTATATATCATTCACCTCAAGTTTTGTATGCTTGAAACACTGTGTGCAACTTGTCTAAGTTTTCAATCAGCAATTCATAAGTTTAAGAAATATGATTTTGGTGTCCCGTAACCCTATCTATAATTTTGAGCTGGGAAAATAATGCCTTTGTGGGATATGCTTTATCCTGTGCAAACTTTATCATTCTGGAATTCTGATTAACTTGTCAAATTTCACTTTGTTAGCGTAAAGAAGGGAATTCTAAGTATTTTGAACTCTGTTCTTGAATACTATTGGAAGCAGGCCGAAGTGGGGAAGAAAACATAAACAAAGAAGAATGAAAGCTAGAAGAGAAATCATGGGAAAGAAAGCATGCAGGAGGAAAGAAACAACTGGCAAGAAGAAAAACATGTGTGCATGCAAGAAGGAGGCGACAACTGGAAAGAAGCAATGCACGTATGCAGAGAAGGAAGACCTAACGATAGTAGTTGTTAGGGTTTTTGGTAGGGTTTTTGTGTAAATGGATGAAGAGTCTGATAGATATAAATATAGATACGCAGGTATCATAGAAGAGTTTGGAAGAAGTTCAGTTTTCTCCCTATGTAGAGTTTAATTATCTTTATGTAATTTTTTGATGAGAGAAATACTTTTGTAAGCAATTGAGCTAAGAGGAAGAGAGGAGGTAGATTATGAGGATTAGATTGCAGGTTGTGGATCCTGGTGCGATCTAGTTTGCCTCACAGAGATCTTACCCATCTGAGGAGAGTTGTAAGCGTGAGGCGCGAGAATTGCAGAACTGTCATAATAAGAGAGCTAAGAGCCAAATATTTGTGGACATAACCCAGGAGGGGGTGAACCATGGTAATACCTGTGTAATGTGATGAATGCATGCATATATTTTTCATACGTTTATTAGTTAGATGTTGTATGAAATGAATGAATGAATGAGTTATTATATTGTTGAGTAATTGCTATTGAGTTATCAAGAACAGAGGCCATGAGGTCAAATTATTAAACGGAATAATAGTAGGGCATAATACAAATCACAACTAATGGCTCAGAATGCATATCCCTTATCTCATACTCAATCCTAGGCTGCAAACACCTGAGTCTTGCAACCACCCATTTAAAGCTATCTCAGGTGAGACTGCGCAGTGCATTCTGTGTACTGCGTTGCCTTCTGGTTTACCAGAAGGGCCAAGAGTTTTAGGTTTTGTTGGTACCCTTATAGATATGAGCCCTGGGTCTACGACGCAGGTAGTAGAGATAAGTTGTTCAGCTAAGAACCAACAAATGGTTCTATTGTCGTTATAAGAGGAACAAGAGAGGACTGAGTAGATGAGAAAGAATGCATGAGAATAGAATGAGTGAACCCAAAATACCATTGAGCCACTAGAAGGGAATGTTGAGACCGTGGAACCCCAAGAAAGAATAAATCGAAGGCTGGTTGAGAACTAAAGAACTAGATTTTTCCCAGAAGGATAATAGAAACCCTAGCCTCACAACTCGCAAATATCTAGATAAATACATGTTTACAGATTTACACGAAGTCTTCTTCTGTGATTTTCCCCACCTAATGCAAGAGTGGATACTGAGGTTGAAATATAACCACGCGACGAACCAGATCCGACAGCTAGATTGGACCCCAGTACAGATTGAGCAGTTACAACAGGTGAACAAAAAATTCACCTGCGCAGTCGACTTCTGGCTTGATAGTATTGTGACAGGCTTCATCACAGAGTTTGCAGTTGACACAATGAAGTCATACAGCTTAGTAGAGAAATAATTTCTACGCGGACCTCACGGAAGGTACATTTGATCACTATATACTTCTATTAAAATACTGCTATATAAAAAAGGTGTAATGACAATGGAAGAAGACATCTAGAATTCCCTGCATGCATGGGGGAAGGGGGGAAGCACTAACAAAGGAAGGATAAATGGATGAAGGTGAGGCTAAAGGAAAGAAGGAGGAGGAATTCTTGGACTCGATCTTGATGGATGACGACCAACTTAAGTCGATCTTGGTGTCACCAGGAACGACGCGTAGCAGAGTACCCTACCAATATAAGGTGAATACCAAGAAAAGAGTCATCAACACGAGGGAGGGCTTGGAAATCAATGAAGAAGAGGTAGAGGATCTCCAGGTTGTGGAGAAGATTGAGGAAATCCTGCGTGCAACCTATGAGAGGAAAACAAGAGGCCCAAGAACAGGAGGAGAATATATCCATCCTTTCCATATTAATGTCAATGTGGAACCCATAAACCCATGTGTGACCAATACACCAAAGAGAACACCACTGTTTAGACAACCGAAGTTTGGAGGAAGTCTGATAACAAGAAGTGCATCTACCGCAGGAGAAACAACTGGAGGAGCCAGTTCAGGAAGCACTAGTTAAGTATCTACACCATGCGGCGGAGGTCGCAATTCAGTGTTTATAATGGAAGGAAATGACCCCATGATCCGATTACCATAATTTTGAGGAGAAGCAGTAGAGGACCTTGAGAAGCATTTGTTCATTTGTGCAAAGATCTGGGAGGAAAAACAGATCACAGATGAATATACCAAACTTGCACAGCTAGTGATCACACTAAGAGACCATGCACTAGACTGGTACATGAGTTTAGACATGAATAGTTCCCCTAGGACGACAAGGACACTAGCAGACATTAAGAAGCTACTAATTAATGAGTTCTAGAAGCTGATCTCAGAAGATCAGTACATGAATGAAATGATCGAGATCAGATAGAAACCAAGAGATTCTATATGGGATATTGACAAGAGATTCAAGTGATTGAAGGGGAAGTTAAAATACCTTATGAACGAGATGCAACACCGACATATGTCTGTCAACACACTACTTCCACACCTAGAATATCCCTTACGACAATAGAAGTTTCAAACACAGGCCAAGGCTCTACAGGTAGCCTTGCAGCTAGAAGAGAACCACTACCAGTAGATAGACCCAGCTATCGAAGAATTCAAGGAGGATTTGAAGAACCTAACATTTCAATTGAATCAGAACAAGAACATGTACAAACGAGAAGTCGTTTGGTGCACCACATGCAGGACAAAAGGACACCATAAGAACGAATGTCCAACATTCGCACAGTATATGGAAACAGGCATGCCAAAACCACTACCATAGGGAGGATTATGGTGCGAGATATGAAAGAAACTGGGTCATGAAATTTATCACTTCACGATGATGCAGAAGTACCAGGCAGTTCCAAAGAATTCTTATTGAACCTTTTGTAAGTCAGTATGCCATGATGACAAAGATTGCAGAACCGTGGAGTTGATGCGGGAGAGAACATCGGATGCCTACAAGGTATAGGCCGAAATGATGACTGGGAAAGAAGCACCACAGTTCAATCAAGCCCCAACTCCATACAAACCTATGCAACATCAGTACAACACTGCGTAGAAAACATACAACAACGCACAGTCGCAGTACAACCCGGCGCAACCCCAGTATAATACCATGCAGTATAATCAGGCACCACAGTACAATGTGCCAAGAGGGGACTGAATAGGCTATCGAGGAGGAGGACGAGCAAGAGGAGGTTTCAGATGTGGTAGAGGACCAGTCACATGTCACAATTGCCAGCAACTGGGACATTATGCATGGGAATTCCCACTACCGCCATCAACTTGTATGTACTATCATGCATCGTACCATGAGACAGAGGAATGCCCGGCACTATTAGTAAATATCTAGGAAAAGAGGAACCAGAACAATCAGAATGTTCAATGGATTTCAGACAAAGCAAGGGAGGATGGATGGAACATCAATATAGTCACCCATGGAGGAACGAAGAAAGGGAATGACATAGTCCGACAAGAACCTGCATAGAACCAATGGGTAAAGAAGAACACCAAACCAAGGAAGCAGTTCAACGCCCCCAAAGAAAAGGAGACTTTTAAGGAAGCTAGACAATAATTTCAGAAGATGGACACAGTGTCGACTTCCACTACGCAACCATCCCATGAAGCCCCAGAATACAAAATGTCACCATCAGTGGATCATACCAAAGGAATTCCACCCAAGGGACAAGTAAGTACTATCCAAGAATTTTTACAGTCATGCATCAAAATGTTAAGTGATCCTTCATCCATGAAAATATTGCAAAACATCCTAGATAAATGTAGCAACGAGGCGGAACAAAAGATAGAACCAAAAATTGCCAATCATCTACACACAAGAAGAAGAACAAGTAGGGAATTTAGATTGAATTCTAACATTGGGGATTTCAATATGGGAGATATCATACTAGACCTAGGATCCGAAGTGAATGTGCTACCCAAGAAAACCTGGCAATGCATGGGAGAGCCAACATTGGGATATTCAAATGTCCAACTAAAACTAGCAAACCAACATAGGGTCCTACCAATCGGGAGACTGAAAGGAGTTACAATAGATCTTTATGGTGTGCACACTAAATAATATTTTGAAGTCATTGGAATAGTGGATGGCACAACACCGTACCCGACACTACTTGGTCTAGATTGGGTGTTTGATAACCAGACCATAATTAACTTAAAGACCAGGAAAATGGCATTTGAATCCGGAGATTACAAGTTCATAGAACCACTAGATCCATCGGAAGGGGAGAGGTTTGTAGAAACCACTTGCCTGGACTTAGAGGAAATCGACCAGTTGTACAGAACAACTGCGCGCGAGAGGATTATGTAAACCCAACTACAGAAGGGGTACTTAGTTGGCACAGTATTACTTCATGTGCAACAGATTCAGACACTGTATTAAAGAACTAGCAGAAGAGACTACACGAAGTATCCATGAGAAGATGTGCAAGAATAGACTGTGGAGTACAGTGGATAGGCATAGAAATCAAAGAACCACCTAGTTTCCACGGACTAAATGATTTGGAAACATTCTTGACATAATATGAAGATAAAGTACTAGAGAACCAAAGGCTACTAGCATTGGATTTAGCACTCAAGTCCACAACAATGAGATGGTGGGGTGCACACGAGACTATCACAAACTGGTACCAATGTAAGAGGTTATTGTGCATAAGGTTTGGTGTAGAACAGAAAAATAGCAAACAACGAAGATATGAAAGACTAGGGACACCAGCGAAGCACTTGGAGGAATGAAAAACGCTGTGGAAAATGACCCCACCAAATGAATGGCCTCACCACTTCATTCACGCATTAGAAGGCATACCAATGAACTGGTATACAGATCAGGAACTACGTAAAGGAACTACAACATGGGTGACATTGCAACAAAAATTTACCATCACTTTCTCGTTCGAGGACGAGAACCCCAACATAGATGCAGCCCTGAAAAGGATCAGAAGAGTCATATTCATTGAAGAACCAGAAATAGAACTTATTACCGAAGAGCAGCAGCAAAATAAGTAGACAGTCAAGGAACTAATGTCATGTGACCAGGTACAGGAGGAAATACCAGACGAAGATGACCTGCACGACATTTAGATTGAAGAAGTAGAAGGTGAAAGAGATGTGAAGGGACCACCCATAGAATCTGAAGTTATTTCCACGCTAATCAAGGTAAAGAAAGCTAACATCAGAACAATTGAACATCCCAAAATGGCCAGCATTGGAGACTACTGGGATGAGCTAATAGTAGAAATCATTACAGAGTTGTTGCACGAGTACAATGACTTATTTCCTACAACATTTACAGAGATGAAGGGTATAGAAGGAGAACTGGGATAGATGAAGATACCTCTCAGACCCGAAGTGAGACTGATTAGACAGCAACCATATAGACTGAATCCCATATATAAATAGAAATTTAAAGAGGAGATCAACCGGATGCTTGAAGCCGGCATAATCGAACCAGTCGAGCAATCAAAATGGATAAGCCCGATGGTCGTGCAGGACAAGAAACAAGGCAAAGGGATTAGGATATGCATCAACTTGAGGAAATTGAATGATGCATGCCTACACGACCCATTCCCTACACCATTCACAAATGAAGTGTTAAAGAATGTCGGGGGACATGAAGCTTACTCATTCACTGATGGATTATCAAGCTACCATCAAATTAAAATAGAACATGAGAATAGATACAAGACCACGTTCGCAACAGAATGGGGATCTTACCAATATACAGTCATGCCATTTGGACTGAAGAATGCACCAACAATATTCTCCAGAGTGGTTATCGCAGCATTTAAAGAATTCATCCATCAGTTTCTCGAAGTATACCTGGACAACTGGACAGTATATAGTCTGTTGAAAAACCATGTGGAAGTCTTACGCTTGATGCTAGAACGATGCAGACAACGTCATATATCGCTAAACATAAATAAATGTATATTTGGAACACCATTTGGGATACTATTGGGCCATATAGTATGCAAAGAAGGGCTATTGGTCGATCCGACAAAGATCGTAGTCTGTCAGCTACGAGCAACATTAGGACACACAGGATACTATCGAAAACTCATCAAAGGATATGCACAGATCACAACACCAATGGAAAAACTGCTAAGGAAGGATACAAAGTACCAATGGAACGACCAGTGTCAACATGGTCTAGATACCCTGAAGGAGAAGATGGTCACTGCACTGATATTAGTATTTTCGGACTGGGGAAAGACATTCCATGTGCATGTAGATGCATCAATGATAGCACTTGGAGCTATCTTGGCGCAGTCAAGAGCAAGAGACTTGGATCACCCGATATAATTCGCAACAAGAAAACTATTTGATTCCGAACAAAACTATAAAACAATGGAAAGAGAAGGTCTAGCTATGGCTTACGCACTTCATAAGTTCAAACACTACCTATTGGAGAAGCATTTTAAGATGCTTACAGATCACTCGGCCCTAAAATACCTAGTCAACAAGCCAGTGTTGGGGGGGAGAATCTGTCAATGGTTACTGTTATTTCAGGAATTTGACTTTGAAGTAATCGTTAAACTAGGAAAACTAAATGCAGGACCTGACCACCTATCATGGGTCACAAATGGAGAAGAACGCACGAAATTAGAACACAACTTTTTGGATGCATAGTTATTTTCCATGCATATTGTTGATGACTACTTTGTAGAGATCATCTAGTACTTGAGCACAGGTACTACATCGCAATATTATACCACTGCGCAAAAGAAGAACCTAGTAGTTCGCGCAACCGACTATCAACTAATCGCATGACATCTATATAAAATGGGCGCAGATAGCATTTTACAAAGGTACATGTTGGATCATGAATGACCAAGAATTTTAGCAGAAGTCCACGAGGGATTGGCAGGAGGAAATTACGAAGGAAAAGCTACCGTGTAGAAGGTACTCCACACAGGACTATGGTGTCCAACCATTCACAGAGACTCGAAAGAGTACTGTCAAAGATGTGATGTATGTCAAAGGGTAGGCAAGCCCAACAGAAGGGACGAGATGCCGCTACGACCATAAGTGAAATTACAGGCATTTGATAAATGGGCAATAGACTTTGTGGGACCGATTCACCCACCAACAAAGAGAACAAGGGAAATATACATCATCACTATGACGGAATACCTAACAAGATGGGAGAAAGCCGCACCAGTAAAATAATGCAGCACAGAGAGCGCTCCACACTTCTTATTTGAACAAGTAATTACTATAATTGGGTGCCCAAGAGTTTTGATGAGTGACCAAGGAACACATTTCATAAATAGCACCATCTGTGCAATGCTCAAGGAATTTGAAGTTCACCACCAAAGAAGCACACCGTATCATCCACATGTGAATGGCACAGTAGAGGCCTTTAACAAAATTCTAGAGAACGCATTGACAAAGATCTGTAACGTCAACAAAGACGACTGGGACCTTAAAGTACCAACAGTTTTATGGGCGTATAGGATGACATGCAAAAAATTGACAGGACACACACCATTCAAACTCAACTGCGGCCAAGAAGTGGTAGTGCCATTAGAATTTTTAGTACCCATCTTACGCGTAGCCGCTATCACACAAATGACAGAACGCGACGCAATACAGAAATACTAAATTAGTTGTTAGCAATGGAGGAAGACCGAATCCTGGAAGGATTCCATCAACAAGTTCAGAAGGCTAGAGACAAAGCATGGCACGATCAACACATTAATAAGAAGACTTTCACGAAAGGAGATATTGTATTGCTCTATGACAGCAAGTCAGTTCAACACCCAGGGAATATGAGAATGCATTGGTTAGGACCATACGAGGTCAAATATATAACAGATGGTTGAGTTGTACAGTTAAGAGATTTAGCAGGCACAGACTTCATAGGAATGATCAATGGGAGCCGACTGAAGCTGTACAAAGATAGTCGACCACCCACTGCACAGAAAAAAAAAAAAAAAAAAAAAAAAGCCACAGGATCCTCGAAACATGAGTGCAGTAAAGGCAAGAGCAACGGTTACATACCTAATACAAACGAGCGGGAAATGAAAAGTCGACAAGAGAAGGATGATAGGACAACACTAAGTGGAATTAAGTCATGGCAAGGACTGATGGAACGTCACATTAAACATGCCAAATGGAAACGACAAGAAATGCATAATGGAAAGTATGAAACTATCGCAAATGCATTGAACTCATAGTTATGGTGCATTAATTGCATCATGGAGGAAGCATCTGTGATAAGCTTCATGACAAGCCCATACAACATGCGAGCATGGAAACAATTTGTCTATTCGCAAAAGGAGAACAGAGAGAGAGTGACAGCAGCTCAAAAAAATAGAGAGAGACCATAGTCTTCTAAAGTCAGAAAACATTCCACACTCACCACTATGGCACCACCAAAGTCCTTCGAACAAGGTCAGACCGCCAGACCGACGAGAGTTCAAACTAGGTCACGAGGACCGCTAGAAGAAAATGAGCAGCAGCAATCAGAGATTGTCGATATCGATGAGATCCCATCCCCAGAGATACCATCGGTGAACTCTACACTGATACTGGAGGAGATTCAGCAGCCATAAGAAAAGGCCATGGAAGAGGGCAAGCAAGAAAAGGCGCAGGAACCTTAGAATGAGGAAGCAGAACCCCAACATGAAGTACAACCAGAAATCACTGAACCAGCCACAGAAGGTAATGACACAACATAGAATCAAGGATTATAAGGGAATCTAGATGAGGTGTAGGTACCTAGCCTAGGTCAACCAATAGAAGAAACCATGGGAACCACCTCGGCTTGGCCAGAATGGCTTACAGGGAAGCAACCAGGAATTGTTGGAACTTCGTACCAACCACCACAGTAGGAAGACAGAGTTCTGATATTGATCTCACCTCACAAGAAACTGACAGTAGAAATCATGCTACCACGCATACCAGAGGGAGTACAGGTAGAGCCGCAGCTACTAGGTCACATTGGGAAGCTCAAATATCCCGACCATGACATCTCATATGACACCAAGTACCTAGAACTTGCGCCAAGGGTTTTTATGCAAAACATAGTGGTCAACCAACTTGGGGAAACGATCAGCTAGCCACACCAGTGGGCAATTGGACTAGACTGAACAAGCATTTTAGGATTGTTGAAACTCCCACACTTTGGCAGAGGCTAGTATGTGACAATATGCATTAAGCAGCTGTTAGCAGCTACACATGGAGGGGATATCTGGCTGGATAGACCCGTCCCCATAATAGTTGAGCTTATTTCACAGATAACAGGACTACCCAGCCAGGGTATGGATCCTGCGCTAATTCTGGACGATAAATCCAAGGAAAAAGCGTTAGCAGAGGAAATGAAGAAGAAATATGACACCACTAAGGGGACAAGAGACATTATAATCAAATGGATCAATAATGAAGAAACACAATTGAGCGCAAAGATCTTAGCATGTAATTTGTTAAGAAAATTCCGCAAAGACGAGGTACCGGCAGGAGTCATCGCAGTTGCAGCTTAATGCACAGAAGGCACCTTCATGAGTTGGGTGCCTTATCTTCTAAAATTTTTCTAAGTGGACTACAAGGACGCACAAGAACTCGGTACAGAGTTTCATTACTCATGGTTTCTCACCCTCATAGCCTTCATGGGATGGTGGGAACCAGAGTATGTAGTTTTTTCTACTAGACCACAGCCAACAGGAGCGAGATATCGAGTTCTGAGATTGAGGCCACAGGCCAGACAAAAGAGCGAAAATGGAATCATATTTGAAGCATACCTACGGGAAACGTAGGAAGCTATTATTCGATAATGGAGAATAACACCAGAAGCTGTCGCACGATATGGGAATATCGCTAACTTATGGGCTACACATCAAGACATGTGGATACAACCCAGACAGGATCTAGATAATCAGTGGTTACCGATGGGATACTACATCACAGAAGCTAATATAGACATGGTCATCAGTGAATGGATTGATGCATGGAGGATCCCATCCATTCCTCGAGAAGTACCGAAAGGACCCGCAGAAGGAGAAGCAGTACAGGTGGAAACACATCCTCCACAAATCCTAGTGCCCAAGAAACCAAGAATGGGCCAAAACAAACCAACTCAGGTAGACGAAGGGTCAAAGCAGATAGGAACCTAGAAGGGGCAGAAAGAGACCACCAAATAGCTGAAACAAGCTAAGGGAGCCCAGTAGACCACCCAAAACCCCATCACATAGGAGCAAGGGGGAACTATGAGACCAGATGTATAGGCCAAAGGTGTGCACAAGAAATCAAAGTCGCAACGGACATCACTGGACTATACGATCACAAAGGATGATGGAGAAATGATCACTAGAATGGTATAGGATTGTCTCATAGAAGAGTTCGACCATGCAACACATCACAGGGATAATCTACAAAAAGAGCTGGCATAAATAGGACAACTACTCTGGAAACTTGGGGAGGTCCAAAGGGCAAGTAGCAGCAGAGGCATAGAGTCGTCGACAACACAAACCAATGAAAGAGTGGAGGTCAAAGAAAGAGACCCAACCCTCCCCATGCCACACGCAAATGAAACGGTCCACATAATACCAAGCATGCTACGAATGGATGAAATCCTGAGACAAAAACCACTGAAGGATTTGGACCACATCCAATTTGTCCTTACACGAATTTCATCAAGGGAATTACACAAATTGCAGGTAAGCGTCGACCACGAGATGCAATCTTGGGCACATAAAAACTTATTTGATCTACAGAAAACGACAAAGCAACGAGAAGCACTAGCAAAAGAGTATGAGAAGGCCAAATCTGAAACTCGGGAGGAGATGGATTGAAGGAATGAATTGGAACGCAGAGTGGGAGAAATTTTTGGGAAACTTCCAAACACTGCACAAGAAAACGAACTTGCAGCCATAGAAAATATCGACCAGATTGTGCAAGCAATTTCTCAATACCAGAAGGAGATAGGGATCTCCAAGAACAACTAACAACAAAAAATCCACCAGCAGTAAAGGAGAAGAGGAGGCAAAAAGAAATAGCACAAATACAGGAGATGGAGAAGTAGGTTAGCACGACAACTGACTTATTCGACAAAGAAACGTAACTTTGGAAAATACTGGNTGGAGGAGGACCCATAGATTCAACGTTGGGATAAGGAAGAGGAGAGGATTAATTCAGTGATCCAATACCTCAAACAGAGGCAAAAGACCATACCAATCCCAGAACGCGTCAAGGGGATGCAAGAGTTGAAGAAGATGCAAGCAAAACTTATCACTGCGCAGACACAGAAATAAGAGCAGCAAGCTCAAATAGAACCATTATAGGAACGGGTAGTAGAAGTACTCGCACAAGAAGAAGAAGATAGAACACATATGGCACAGACTCGGGAAGAATGTGCAGGATTACTGAGTGACGAAGTGGTCATTCACGTAGTGGAGACCATTAAGGAGAAGACAACGTAGGCACTGACAAAAGAAACAATGCTAAAGGAAAAATTCTCGATGATCACAGAAGAGATCGAGGAAGCTCAGAAAGATTAGGTGACTTGGGACGAGTCACATGTCACTGTTGGGGGCCTGTTGGCAGCAGGCCGAAGTGGAGAAGAAAGTGTGCACAAAGAAGAATGACAGCTGGAAGAGAAATCATGTGAAAGAAAGCATGCAGGAGGAAAGCAACAACTGGCAAGAAGCACAACACACGCGCATGCAAGAAGGAGGTGACAACTGGAAGGAAGAAATACATGCATGTAGAGAAGGAAGACCTAACGACAGTATTTGTTAGGGTTTTGGGTAGGGTTTTTGTAAGGTTTTTGTGTAAATGGTTGAAGATCCTGATAGATATAAATATAGATATGTAGGTATCATAGAAGAGTTCGGAAGAAGTTTGGTTTGCTCCCTATGTAGAGTCTGATTATCTTTATGTAATTTTTTGATGAGAGAACTAATTTTGTAATCAATTGAGCTAAGAGGAAAAGAGGAGGTATATTCTAAGGATTAGATCATAGGTTGTGGAGCCTAGTGCAATCTAGTTCGCTTCACAGAGATATTACCCATCTGAGGAGAGTTGTAAGCACGAGGCACGAGAATTGCAGAACTCCCATAATAAGAGAGCCAAGAGCCAAATATTTGTGGACGTATCCCATGAGGGGGTGAACCATGGTAATACCTATGTAATGTGATGAATGCATGCATATCTTTGTCATACATTTATTAGTTAGATGTTGTATGAAATGAATGAGTTATTATATTGTTGAGCAATTGTTGTTGAGTTATCAAGAACAAAGTCCATGAGGTCAAAGTATTAAACGGAATAAGAGTAGGGTGTAATAAAAATCACAACTAATGGCTCAGAATGCAGATCCCCTATCTCATACTCAATCCTAGGCTGCAAACACCTGAGTCTTTCAACCACCCATTTAAAGCTATCTCGGGTGAGACTGCGCAGTGCATTATGTGTACTGCGTTGCCTTCTGGTTTACCAGAAGGGAAGATAGTTTTAGTATTTGTTGGTACCCTTATAGATATGAACCCTAGGTCTATGGTGTAGGTAGTAGAGAGAATTCGTTTAGCTAAGAAACAACAATTACGTTTCCTTTATCATAAATCTATGGTTTTAGTTACTTATGAGAACAGTGTCTCGGAATCCTATCTGTGATCCAAATTGGGCAATTATGTGGAACATGTTTATACTATGTGTTCTTTATTGTTCTTCTTAGGCAATATTTTTACATGTTTAACAATGTGCTATCTACTTCTTACATTCTGCGCAATCAGTTAATTAGTTTGGTTACAAATCTAATGATGGGACCCCTGTTTTCACTGCGAGGGTACCCATCAGTCATTTCAATGTCCACTCCCCCCCTTCGACATGTTGATATATCACTTCAATGACACCGAAGGGAAGTGCACTCGTGCCAACCTCAAGCTAAGTCTTAATCTTGTGTGGAAAGCCTTCGTTGTCTTAATTACTTTATCCTCAATATTTAGATTTCATTGAATTTTTTCTTGACACTAATTATCCATCTTGGTTTCCTTGCAGGACTTACACATTCGCAATCAATGGATCCAGGACAACGCCTTGCTCAAAAAAGGTATTCGAGTTTTGATTTTAATATTTACGTTTGAAGGTTCAGATTCGGGTTTCCAGTGGTGCTAGCTACTTACCCAGGGTATTATGTTTGTAGGTATTTGGAACCAAATCCTCTGTCTATACAGATCATTTATTATTTTATGTTTAACATGATGTATAATTTTTTGTTCAACCCAACGAATATTGTTACATATATGAGCAGTCTCTGTAATATGGATTGTATAGCTTTGAAAAAATTCGTTTATGGTTTACTGTGATATAAATGAACTATACATTTTTTTTATGCCTTTGGTACGGTCCTATCAATGGAAAATTACTTGAATTTCTCATGTGTCCAAGTGTCGATAATCTTTCCATGTATGAATAATTAGATGTTTTAAGTAGTTCTAAAATTTTGTACAAACAACTATATATATATATCTATTATATATTAATTCTAAGTCTTGTTTTGGCATTTGTACACTGATATTCTTAGATATTTAATACAACTCTGCGTATTTAAACCTACAACAATATATATACATATATTTATATCTTGTGTTCACTTCCAGAATTACATTTAGCATTTTTCAACCATCCAATATTCCTTAAGTTGAATACCTATACGTATATATTCACATGCCTATAAGTGTTAGAATTAATACAGTAATAATTCTATTTTATTTATCTTAGATGCATATCCTATGTATTTACATAACCCAACTCCATCAACAGCTAACACATGCAGTAGATTTCTTAACTTTACTCAATGAATACAATCAAATTGTAAGGGCTTATTCTACAATTCATTTCATTCTACCAATTATTAATTAGTAAAACAAATTCAACAAGGAGTAAGTAGATGTACATATCTGAACAAAGTGTTGGGACAAAAAACAGAACAACCAAGTTCCACCCAACCATAGAACAAAACAACCAATATACTTGCTCCGTTCACCCCTTAGCCTGACCATCAATCCATGAGGGCCAACACCAAAAATCCTCCTTAGCTATAGTTCTCTTTCAGATAAAAAAATTCTCCTTTCCTCACACTCAGAAACAGTTCTCATAATAGCAAGTGATATTCTATTCCCCAGCACACTAGGCACTGTCCTGCCTCCTCTGATATGTTATATATGCAAAAACATCTTGTGCCTAGGTCTTTTCCCACTTTGGGAATTTTTGCATCTTTACAAATCCCTGATTTTTAGGGGCTGCCAATGGCCAAATTTCTTATTTACCACATGTAAAATTCATCCTTGAGGTAGTTCAAGCATGTTCCCCACTCATGGAGTCATGGTCAGTTGATTTCAACCTGGCTATTCCCTTTTTCCCTCAGCAATAAATATAAAAAATATTTGTCTCTTACAAGTGCCATAGTCAAAGAGTTTGTTGAACAAATCAAATATTTTCCCAACAGTCACAATAATTAATTACAATTAAGCAAATTCCAAATTCAGAATTTCCATAAATGGAAATAATTTTCCAAATTTGAATTTTCCAAAAATGGAAATAATTTCCTAAGTGCATACAGACTTTAATAATATTTTATTTTTGGGGATATTACAGTGCAGTATCACCCGAGAAACATTTATGGGGTACTACAATACTCAGGTGCTTGTAGTCTAGGAATGACTAGGGATGGCGTTTAGATCCCTTTTCCTTATACATCATCATCATGATTCATTCATCTGCTTCTATGATTCATTCATCTTTAAATCTATGCATGCATGTTGTTATAACTAGTTTTAACCATTCATTCTTAAATTAATGATTAAAAAAATAGTAAATCATTCATTAACAACACATAGAACACATTATTTTACCGTGGTTCACCCCCTCCTGGGGATACTTCCACAAAGATCTGGTTTCTCTACTCTTTTATTCATTATGCTGCAAAATCTACGTTGCGCACATTACATATTTAGGATTACAATTAAAATGAAGGTATGTACCCTCTAGGAGGCTGAATAGATCACACTAGTATCCTTGGCATGTGACCTAACCCTAGAAAACTAGTTTATTCCTCTCTACCACAATCACCATAACAAAACTCACTACGATTAATAGCTTTTGAACACGAACCCCTAACCTAGAGCTCCTAGGTATTTATTTATTCTACTCTACTAGCTTATAGTCATTAAAATATTTGTCAAAAAACCTAACCCTAAAATCGTTAGGCCTGTATGCATGCACACCAAGTTGCTTTTCCTCCTACATGTTGTTTTTCCTTCTTTTTCTGCATGTTTCTTTTCTACCTCCTAAGGCACGCTCCAAAAATAGACCTTCTCTTCCAAAATTAGGTCTGCACCCAAAATATATCTTTTTCCCAAAATAGGCTTATGTCAACATGCCCCAACGTTGACATGTGGCTCGCCCTAAGCCACTCAGGTGGTGTGCACTCCCCGTACAACCTTCTCCAAGTTGTGGAACTTCTCTTCTAGTTCCTTCCCTTTTTATTTCAACTGTGCAGCTTTATCTGTTAGTGCCTCGACCATCTACATTGTTATTTGTTCTCGTAGCAATGTTGCACTCTTTGAATGTGCCTACGCCATCCTTGTCTTCTCTTCCTCCAACTCTGCATTTTTATGTGTTTCTTTCTCTTAGAGGGGATCCAACTGGACCTATCCTTATTTCTTGTTGATCTAAGAAGTTTTTAATTTTGTCTGCAGGGTCTTCATCTCATGCGTTCCCTTCAAGAATTTAGTAATTCTCATGGTTTTATGTCACTATTTCAATTCCTTTATTATACTAGCCTAGAGTCTGTATAGTTCTTTTGTGGGTATCTACACCATTACTACCTCAAAGTGGTCAATGTCCCCCATGGGTTTGTACCTGGTCTCTTGATAAATTTTTACCATCTACTATGTGATTGTGAATGTATCATTGGCCTGCACTAATATCTGAAATGTATCATCTTTTTCTTTCTACGCAAGGGGGTCGTTGTGTCTTTTCAAGTTGTTGCACTGTAGCCTACGGTACTGTATGAACTTGTAACTGTTGTATAGTTTCATGGACTTCTATGAGTTAGGCCATTATATCTTCTCTCTGTGCTTTTACTGCAAACCACATCTTCCCCCTATCCTGGACCTTGTCTGCCACAAACTCAACATCATCCTTTGTCAAGGTGATGATTGGGCCCTCCTTGGTGTACTTCATATTTTTTCACATCTCCTTCATCTGCGTTGTGGTTCTTTTTGTCTATGAGGGTTTCACTCCAATCATCATCTCTTGTCCCCCCTCTTCGTCGGCCTGAGATGCGTCTCCCTTCTTGGCATCCTTCTGAATGTCTACCCTGGGCACCATTGTTTTCATACTTTGCCTCTTTGGCATTGTGATTATTCCTGACGCCTGAGTGCACAGGGAAACCTTCCTAATGTTAGTAGTTTGGATATATGTCTTTGTTGAAGGACCTGCTTCAGCTTTCCCCTTAGGTTTGGCTAATCTCATTGTTGTTGGCCTTGTTGCTAGTTTTTCTATTGGTATCTTCCATTGTGCAGGCCAGTATTTTATTATCCAATAAATCTCTTCTCTTGTGACGCAGTATTTCATCTCCAACCATTCCTTCTTTGGATCCCTTGCGGCCTAGATCCACATATGGTTCATAGATTCCTTAAACCTAGCTATCCCTTCCATTTCTTGGACCACTTCCACAAGAATGCACCACACATTGGTTGCATGTTTTTGTATCTCTCCCTGTAGCATAGTGAACACCATTCTATTCTCTTGTTTATTTTTTGTGTCCTTGGCCTGCTAGAGGGATTCATACCTGGTTGCATAACACTTCCCATTACTATCCATAAAATAGGAAAATTTTGGCTACTGCCATCCGGCCAAATCTATGAGGATAATTAGCCAAGAGTAATGGAATGTAGTTCCATTATCCTACGCATCTCTGCAGTTGATCAAGAATTAGTTAAGGAGGTAGGGTGCCCAATTGAACATCACCCCTTTCGCGCACTATGCAGCGGCTGCGATGACTCATGCTAGAGCCTTTTCTTTTCTTCACTTCCTTAGCATCTTACAAGCCATGAGCTTGTTGGAGAAAATTCTCGCGTCATCGTTGATGTCTCTAAGCACAATGCTCCTATTCCCTCTGCTACTACCAAACTGTGCCTTGATTATCTCTGTGATCTCCTTCTTATTCACTTTGTTGTCCAAGTATTCCTCTGTTTGTGCACCCATTATGGGAAATCCTTTAATTTTGGTGATCAATTACACATAGAGTTCTACTGGCCTATGAATGTTTCCATGTACCCAGGCTAGTAATTGTTTGATGCACATCCCAAAATTTTTACCTCGCCCGAAGTGCGGTATGTCTAGGAGGTTCATGATCTTGGAGTTGTAGAGCCTTGTTATACACTACATGGGATCCATGATTGGTTTTCCTAGGGGTCCAATTTCCCATGTGTTTTCCAAGTAATATTCCTCATCCAAGTATGGGATTTTTGTTGCATCGCACACATCATGGTCCAAGTACCTTAATTTAGGCACTTTCCCGAGCATTTTCTCTATGGTCACCACTATGACTGGGAGGTAGGGAAGTGTGATTTATGTGGTGTCTTGCATCTTTATTTTCTTCCCTATGACAAATGGGTCTACTTCCTCATATCAGCTTATTCCCCCTCATATTTTGGTTGGTTGGTGATGTCCTCAACCAACACCTCCTCTTTGTTTCCACCCTATTGTTGAACCTTCATTTCATCATGCTTAGCCATTGTTTTGGGATTAGGGTTTGTAATACCATTTCAAGTCTCAGAGCTCTTCCCTACTTCCCCTTGTGCCACTGTCGATGTTTCCTCCTCAACACTCATCGGGTTGAGTGACTATTTTTCTAAAGTTGTAACATCATCGAGTTCGAAAAAGTTCTCAGGCTCAACCATCCTTTCCTTCCTCCTTTGTCCCTATTGAGTAACCTGTACATATTATCTTGGACCACCAAACTTTAGCGATGTCATGTTGTATTCAGTTTGGACAATTGATCTCTTCTTCGTATAGTTACACCTAGGACACACTTTTCTATCTCGCTTTGTGCTAAAAACTCACTAAGTGACGAGCTAACCCGTTCTTTCCATACTTGATAGACCCAGTGTTAATTTGTTTTCACTTTTTCCATTCATTTGCACCGAGTCCAATTTTTCCTACACATTTTCTTTCTATGTTGTCACAATAGTTGTTGTGCACGACTTTTTTTCCACTTTCCTGTTATTCAACCAACTTCTACCTCTTTTGTATTTTTCTTCTTTTTCTATTTTTGTAATCCTTTTTATTCTTTTTCTCCTTTTTGTTTCTTTTTATCAGTTGTCTTTCCTAATATCTACTATAGTACACTATATACATGACTTTCTTATTGCACTGTAATTACTAAGATTTAGTAGGTCAACTGTCCCTGTATAGTTTTAGTCGACTACCATTCACCATTCCTTTTAGTTTTGTTCCTCCCAAGTCCTTTAGCTGCAAAGATCCTCCATCTATGATAGTATTTACTTCATATGGCCCTAGCAAATGCATTCTTAAATTACCAAGGTGTTGCAAAAAATTGTTGTCATAGAAAAGAACTAGGTCTCCCTCTTTAAAGCTCTTCTTTTTTATGTTTTTGTCATGCCAAGATTTTTCCCTTGATTTCTATACCTCTTGGTGAAATCCTTCCTAAATCTCGTCTTCTTCCATTTCCATCAGTTGAATTAACCTCTCCTATACTGCACCTCTTTCTATCATATTGGTAATTGTTGCTACGCGCAGATTGGGTACCCTAAATTATAATGGCACCACTGCTTCCTATCCATACACCAATTTGAATGGTGTTTGTCTTATCAACTTCTTGTATGTGTTAATGTATTCCCATAGAAATATTGGTGTTTTCAAATCTCAATCATCTCTGTTAACATTGCAGATCTTAGTCAAAGCATTTTCCAAAATCTTGTTGAAATCTTGTATTGTCCCATTTTCCTGAGGATGATATGGTGTACTCTTCTGGTGATAGACTTCAAAATCCTCAGTCATAGCCTTGATAGTATTGTTAATAAAATGGGTTCCTTGGTCACTCATCAAAATCCTAGGACATCCAAATCTTGTGATTATCTGCTCAAATAAGAAGTGTATTGTCGTATCTCCACTGAAATCCTTGATTGGTGTTGATTCTACCCATGTGGTTAAGTATTCAATCACAATAATGATATATATAACTCCTGACCTTCTTGTTGGTGGGTTAATAGGTTCGACGAAATTTATTTCCCATTTTTCAAATACCTGCAGAGTTACTTATGGTCTTAGGGGAATCTCATCCCTCATGTTGGGTTTTTCAACCCTCTGACAGACATCACAGTTCTAACAATATTATTTGGCATCTTTATGAACTGTTGGCCACCATAAACTTGCGCACAATACCTTCTGCGTAGTAACTTTTCCTGCATAGTGTCCTCCAACTATACCTTCATGAGCCTCTTCTAAAACCTTGGGTCGTTCATGTTCTAAAACATACCTTCTCAAAATGTTGTTTGTGCCCATCTTGTATAAATGAACTACAATGAGTTGATAGTTTATATCTCTGACTACCCGATTTTTCTTTTACATAGTACTAAAATCTTGTGGTGAAACTCCTTTACTTAATAATTCAATGACATCAATGAAGTATTCATCAACTACTTGTACCGAGAATAACTTTGCATCAGGGACGTTGTCTTCCAAGTTAGCAATTTCTTCTCCATTGGTTACCCTTGACAAGTGATCAGGTCCTACAATCAGCTTCCCTGGTTTGAATATTACTTCAAAATCAAATTCTTGGAATAATAAAAACCATATACAAATCCTCCCCCACAACACTGACTTGTTGACTAGATATTTCAAGGAAAAATGATCTGTGAACATTTTAAAATGCTTGCCCATTAAATAATTTATGAATTTCTGAAGTGCATATACCATGTCTAGGCCCTCTCTTTCTGTGGTGTTATAATTCTTCTCATATTTTGACAACTTCCTGCTTTCAAAGGCTATAGGATGATCTAAGTCCCCTACTCTTGGTTGCACCAGAGTTTCTCCAAGTTCTATTGTTGATGCATCTACATGCACATGAAATATCTTTTGCACAATCTGGAAACACTAATATAGGTGTTGTCATCATATTTTCCTTTAAAGTATCCAATTCTTGCTAACAATCCTCATTTCACTGAAATCTAGTTTCCTTATTTAAGAACTTTTCCATCAGTGCAATAATCTTCGCATACCCCTTTATAAACTTCCTGTAGTATCCTATATGTCCCAGTGTGGCTCTTAACTGGCACACTGACTTTGGTGGTGGTAAGTTCACAATAACAACAATATTGGAAGGGTCAACCAGTAAGGCTTGTTTTCACACTATATGTCCCAACAATATCCCAAAAGGTGTACCAAAAATGTGTTTCTTGATGTTTAATGACATCTGACATTGCCTGCATCTTTCCAACACTAGTCTTAAAACTTCTAAATGGTGTTTCAAAATACTATACATAGTCCATTCATCCAAATAAACTTCTAGAAATTTATGTATGAACTCCTTAAAAGAAGCTATGACCACCCTTGAAAACATAACTAGTCCATTCTTCAATCCAAAGGGCATGACTTTATATTGGTAGGATCCCCATTCTGTAGCAAAGGTATTCTTATGCCTATCCTCTGGAGCTATTTTTATCTTATGGTAACTGGAGAATCCATCTATGAATGAATATGCTTCTTGCCCTCCCACATTCTCCAAGACCTCATCTGTAAAAGGGATAGGTAAATGATCATGTAAGAAAGAATCATTGAGTTTCCTCAAATATACACAAATCCTTATCCCCCCTTGATTTTTTTCCTAGAATACCATGGGATTGATCCATTCAGATTCCTCTATTGGTTCTATGATACTAGCTTCCAACATTAAGTCAATTTGTGCTTTCACTTTCTACTTATACACTGGATTCATCTTGTAAGGTCTCTGTCTGATAGGTCTAGCCTCTGGTTTGAGGGGTATCTTCATCTCACCTAGCTCACCTTGTATTCCTTTCATCTATGTAAAGGTTGTTGGAAACAGGTCATTGTATTCACGCAGTAACTCTGTTATCCTTTATAGTGTTTTATCCTCCCAATAGTCTCCAATGCTTTCCATTTTAGGATTTTCCTCTGTCCCGATGTTGGACTTATTGAATTTGATTAGTGAAGTAAATTCCTCTGACTCTAGAGAGGGACCCTCCACCTCTCTCTCTCCTTCAATATATATGATTGGAATGTTGCCCAAATCATATTCATTTGGTTCTTCCTCTTCGACATGATAACATGAGAGTAACTCTTTGATTGTCTGTTTGTTCTGTTATTGATATTTTGTTATAATTTTGACCTATGGTTCATCCAAAAATATCACTCCTCGTATCATATTCAGGGTTTAATCAATGTTGGGGTTTTTATTCTCAAATGAAAAGGTTACTATGAAATTGTGTTGTAATATGTTCCATTCTGTAGTGCCTCTACGCATCTCCTGGTCTATGTACTAGTTCCCTGGGATCCCTTCCAATGTATGAATGAAATGATGAGGCCATTCCTCTAGTGGTGTCACCTCCATTGTGCTCTGCATTTCTCTAGGTTCTCAATTGGTGTTCCTCGCCCATCATACTTCTAAATTGTAGTGTTCCCCTATTATGCGCCAACTCTAATGCGCAGTAGTCATTTGTACTTATACTAGTTCTGAATTGTTTCTTTGTGTGCACCCCACCATCTTGTAGGTGTTTCCTTGAGTGAAACATCCAAGGAAAAGAGCATCTGATTTTCCAAAATTTCCTCCTCATGTTTTTTCAATAATTCCTCCAAGTCATTCAACCCATGAAAATTGGGACATTCTCTTCTCTTTGTACCAATCCACCTTACTGCGAAGTCTATTCTTGCGCACCTCCTTGTGGAGACTTCATGTAGTCTCTGTTGCCAATTTTCCAAACCTGTGCTTGAGTCTAAAGCACATGATGTAATGCTTCTCTAGATGAGTACCCCATCTATAGTTCGGTTGGCATAATATTCTTCTCATGCAGTGGTTCTGTATAACTTATTTATTTCTTCCAAATCCAAATAGGTCACCTCTACAAACCTTTCTCCTTCTGAAGGATACAATGGTGCAATAACTCTATATTCTCATGATTCAAAAGCCATTTTCCTTGTCTTCAGGTTGATCACAGCCTGGTTATAAAGTTCCCAATCCAATCCAAGTAATGTTGGGTAAGGTGTTGTGCCATCTACTATCTCTATTAATTCAAAATATGCCACAGTGCATAGTCCATCTAAATCTATTATCACACCTTTAAGCCGTCTAATTGGTAACACTTTGTGTTGATTTTCTAGTTTCAACTGGACAGGTCAATAGCCTAATGTGGGTTCCCCCATACACTACCTTGTCTTCTTAGGAAAGACGTTTACTTCAGAGCCTAAATCAAGTATGATATATCCCATGTTGAAGTCTCCAATGTTGGCATTTAGCATGAATTCTCTACTTGTCCTTCTTCCTCACCTTAAATGTTTCATTTTATTTCCATGCATAAAACTACTTATGTGGCTCAGTATTCTTCTTTAACCATTGGTGCTGATATGGGTCATGTTTTACTACATCATGTCCTGTCTTGTCTCCTCCTTGAGTGACTATATTGATGTTTTTCCCATCATCCCTGGATTCTGCAGAAATCCACTAGGCATTTTGGTTGTTCTAGTTCCTTTTTTCCTCAATCTTTCCCAAGAATGTTGGGTAGTCTTTTGTGTCATGGTGTGTTGTAAAAAAATGCATACATGTCGTAGGTGGAAGTGGACAATCCCTTGCATAATTTCCTAGTTTTTTTAAAATGTGGCATACTAATAGTCCTCTGCCTCATCCAAATCCTCCTCTTCCTCATCCTCCACCTTTGAATCCACCTCTATCCACTCGCAGTGCATTGTATTATGGTACCTGGTTATACTACGCAGGGTTATACTATGGTTGCGCATTGTTGTACTGCAGTTGTGCGGGGTTGAATGGACATGGTACCTGGTTGAACTGAGGTGTTGTTTTCCCTATCATCATCTCTTCTTGCACCCTGTAACTGTCTTAAGTCTTGCATTACATCTTCAAAATCACAATTAAAATGAGTGTAAGTACCCTCTTGGAGGCTAACTAGATCACACCAGGATCCTCAGCTTGTGAACTAACCCTAAAAACTAGCTTATTCCACTCCACCCTAATCACCATAACAAAAATCACTACAATCAATAGCTTATGAACCCGAACCCCTAACCTAGACCTCATAGGTATTTATTTATACTACTATAATGGCTTATAGTCATTACAATCTTTGTCAAAAAACCTAATCCTAACATGGTTAGGCCTGTATTCATGCGTGACATGTTTCTTTTCCACCTACATGTTTCTTTTCCCTCTTTTTCTTCATTTTTCTTTTCTACCTCCTAAGGCATGCGCTCCAAAAATATACCTTCTCTTCCAAAATTAGGTCTGCACCCAAAATAGATCTTTTTTCCCAAAATAGGCTTGCGCCAATAGTCTTGGTCTATTTGTGGAGAGCTATAACGTGACATTGTATTGGTTGAAGGAATCTATACTAAATAATTGGTTGTTGGCTTTTCTCCCCCATGAGTGTTTCCAAGTATATACCTTGTTTTATGTGATTGTTAATATTTAAGTGATCCTATTACATGCAATTGATAATGAATGCTAAAGAAGATAACTGTAACTTCTAAAATTATAACATGGTATTAGAGCAAGCCTGAGTAGAAGACAATTCACAGATATAGAATACAAAAGGAGTCATTTTTCTTGATAGGAGTGGTTGTCAGACAAGAAAATACCATTAGCAAGTGCGCCCTAGTGGAGTGCATGTTTTCTATGGATTAGATATTTAGAATCGAGAATTTGTGATTTAGGGGAAGGATGAAAACCGAAACCAATATTGATGAGAAGTTGGATGGAGATGACAACTTCAAAGCCTAAAGGTAAAAAGTATCCCTCCTCCTAGAAGAACATGATCTAGAGAAGTTCACTAAAGAAGAGGTTTTAGAACCAGAGGGAGATGAGGCTAAAGAAAAGAACAAGAAGGATATGGTGAAAGAAAAAAGGATTATTGTAGAATCCATTAAGGACCATTTTATTCATCACATTTCTTTGTTATCCACTAAAAAATAAATGATGGATGGATTAACCCGATTGTTTTAAGGAAACAACATCAACTGAAGAATGACCTTGAGAACTCAATTAAAGAACGTGAGGATATAAAATTCATAAACGATCCACTCTTACTTCTCAAGAGTGAACCATATCAAGTTGCAGATAGAATCCATTGGTGATACAGTGAATGGATAAGAAATGGTGATGACCACATTTAATGTCCTCCTAGGGTCATGGGATGCATTTATTCAAGGGATGTTCTCAAGAAGGAAGCTACCCAAGTTCAATAGGATATGGGAATATTGCAACCAAGAAGAAGAAAGGATGGAAGCAAGAGAAGAGAATATGTTAGATGATGGTCAATCTTTGGTTGCCCACACCAGGAAAGGAAAGAGTAAGAAAGAACCCTCCTCACCCAAGAATTTTCAAAAGGGTCGAATAAATAACCCAAATATCAGATGTTTCTGTTGTCAAAAAATGGGACACATTGCTAGGAATTTTTCCCTCATTCAAAGACCAAGGGAAAATAAAGGAGGTAAAAAGAACCATGTTTATACAACTAAATATGATGAGCTACCAAAGAATATTGCAAAGGAAGATGAATCAAGTGATGAGGAGCATGTTCTTATCTCATCCCTTACACGAACTGTCACTCTTGGAAGTGAAATTTGGATGGTGGATAGTGGTGCTTCCAAGCACACAACAGGTTATAAGACTCTATGTCTAACCTTAATCATAAGGATTCACTGAACAAGGTGAAATTGGGAGATGACTATGAATATCCGATCAAAGGAGTAAGAGAAGCCTCCTACAAGTTAGACTCAGGAAATCCAATGAATATGAAGGAAGTTTTGTATGTTCCTATATTGAAGAAGAACCTTCTCTCGATTTCAATATTGGATGAGAAGGGTTACAAAGTTTCATTTGTTGATGGAAAAGTTCTTATGTAGCCTAGAGGGAGGACTTTTGATGATGTTGTGGTGATTGGAGTTCAAGAGGGAGGACTCTACAAATTGAAAGGGTGATCATATTCAACATTAATTCATGACACTGTGAATCCCAGTGAATTATGGCATAGGATATTTTCTCACCTACATTATAAGGCCCTACCGAGTGTGATCAAGATGATGATGGGACTACCAAAGATCCAGGAAAAACTAGACGACGTGTGAAAAGGTTGTGTTAGCTCCCAAAGTGAATCAGTCACTTTGGTTCCATTTTTGGTTGATAGCATGGCTATTAATAGTTTTCTCCAAATTTGTTTTAAGTTTTCCTAGTAGCAAAAATTAGGTTTTAATTTTTGTCTTAGAAATAAGACGACCCATAAAGGTCTTCTCTTTAAAATTTTCAAAAAATTCTTTCAACAGCTAACGCTTTTTTTAAAGATGATGGTTAGCTGGTGAAAGCGGTGATTTTCAACAGCTAAGGAGCATTTCTCACAGGTCATTAGCTGGTGAAAGCGGCAATTTTCAACAGCCGAGGAGTTCTTCTCACGGGCCATTAGCTGGTGAAAGCGGGGATCACATGTGTTTTATCCACATTTTAAAAAATCAAATGATGACACACTCAGCCCACGTCATGCAATAAATTATGATGCGCTGGTGAAAGTGGATAATGATGGAGACTCGGGTTTGCACTACTAAATCGGATTGCAAAGTGGATCTCGTGTAGTAATGCATGCTTCACAATCATGGCGTCGAAAATGGCGAATTTGAATCCATCATCACATGTGCAGGAGCAGTACTGCTTGGTTGGCAACATCAAATTGGCCCATCGCTTCCCCAACACGCATCACCCACAAATGTATGCTAAGTTTTTTAATGTTGAAAGACAGAGCTGAGCGTTTTCACCAGCGCAAGACCTCAGCCCAAACAACAGATTACAGTGGTTTGTGTACAAAATCGTTTCGAGTTTTGAGTTGAAAATGGTGAGGAGATGCAGAAGTTCTTTACTGAGAAAAGAATTGGATAGTCTATCCTTCCTACAAACGCATCCAGAAGTGAAAAAACACTTCTCAAACACAGGTTGTATGGAATATGCTGAAAGGCTACAGAATGGCTGTCACCAATCAACAACAGAAGCTTTTTCTAAAACGTTTGACCGAAAAAAATCCTGTGTTGGGTCCTTAGAGATCATCGTGGATGAAGCTGCCATCGCTGCAGCGACTAGCTTACCAAGATCGGGCCAGAGTTGGTTCAAAACAACTGCCACCAAAAACTTAAATTTCAGAACATATTTGAAGGAAGAATTCAGACATAATGCATGGAAGAAGAGCATGCTAGTTTCCCATTTAGAAGATGAGTGGTAGGATTTGTTTAAAGGCATCCAACTCTACATAACTTCAGAAGGCAGGTACGACAAACTGATGTTATATCA
>SNQJ01S0016104.1:75986-105413 GCA_010110895.2 Picea sitchensis
GGAAAGATACAAGAAGATGTCTGGTAATTTTGCATAAACAAATGTTGTATTTGAAAAGTTGGCTCATGAAAGTGTAAAGGAAAAGAAGAGGAAACAGAAAATCACCAAAGACTATAACAGTCTCTGGTGGCTAGCAAAGCGCCTTAAAAGGAAAATCAGAAAATTGAAGCAAAAGAAAAAGTCACACCCAGATTTGCAAGTGCTTGCTCAGGTTGCTATGAACATGCAAGGGGATAAAGCAGAGACACATTGTGTTTTTGATGGAATCACAGTTTTGGAGGTGAAAGTTCATTTTGGGCTAAGACAGAGCTTTCACCAGGGCACAGTGCAATTTTACAACCAATTAGCTGGTGAAAGGCAACGCTTTCACCAACTAACCAGCGAATCATAAGGCGAGTTAGCTGGTGAAAGCGGAAAAAGAATTTTTGAAAGCTAAGGATGGAGCAGGTCATTTTTGACAGGATTTAAAGAGGTTCCAGAGTATTAAAGGGATAACAACTTGATCGAAAAAGACTTTGCATCAGATATTCGTGGGAGTTTTTGAGAACAACATGCTAAACTGATTTCCTAAAGTATCGACTATGAACACTGAAGAAATCCAGCTGCCAAAACAGGTGCCTTTGCCATGTTTCATAACATCACAGATTCCAGGAGCTGAAGAATACAGATGTCAAATTTTGAGATTGAAGACAATTCGAATGCTAGTCTAGTCATTAAGTCTTTGTTATCAAGTTGCTTAGTTAAATTTGAAATGCTATTTTTAGATACAGATCCAAGTTTTTAGGATCTTAAAAAATGATTGTAAAGGCTATAAATGCCTATCTTTTCTAAGAGACAATGGTTCAAACTTGGAATATTTTTGTGCTACTGTATAGACTCTTAATTACAGAATAAAAGTACAATTTCCTTTCGTTTTCAATATCAGATATATTCATGTTTCCCTTTTTGTACTTTATTTCAGTTTATTTTAGCTTATGAAGATTGTTATCTCTTTATTGAGTTCATAGACTTGAAGTGAAGGATTTATTTCTATCTTGCATTAAGCCCTACATTCAGTTGTACTTGGCAATCAAGATTAGTGTTCTTCATACCCTCCTTTCAAATTACTTGATTTGATTATTGTTTCCTTAAAGCACTGTTTCTTTAGATGTGTGATGAGTTGTCTATTACATTGATCATTAAAGACCCCATTGTCCCAAGCACATCTACACATTATTTTTAAGTTACCAATCATCCTTATTCTACAACCCTAAGGAGTTTCTTGGAGTGATAACAGTTTGCGTGCAAGGAAAGAACATGAAGCACTCTTTTCCTAGCAGGGATAGCAAATCCAAAAGAGTATTGGACATTGTGGACTCGAATGTGTGTGGACCGATGTCAGCAACTTCACTAAGTGGGTATGTATATTATGTGTCTTGTATTGATGATTACTTGCATAAAATTTGGATCTATTTGTTGAAGGCAAAGAATGAAGTGTTTGGAAAATTCAAAGAATTCAAGGCAGTGGCAGAAAACCTGACAGAGCGGAATATAAAGAACTTGCGATCAGATAATGGTGGAGTATTCACTTCAGAGGAATTCAAAAATTATTTCAAGGAAGCTGGAATTAATAGGGAGATTTCGACTCCCTACAATTCTCAACAGAATGGAGTAGAAGAAAGGAGGAATCAAATGATCATGGAAGTAGTGAAGGCTATGATCCATGATCAATATCTACCTATGCATCTATGGGCAGAAGCCGCAAATACTATAGTGTACGTGCAGAACAAAAGTCCCCACAAAGTACTTGAAAACAAGACACCAGAGGAGATGTCTACAGGAGAGAAGACAAAATTCAGCCATCTAAGGATATTTGGTTGCCCCATATTTTTGCATGTCCCCAAGGAAAAGAGGAAAAAATTGGATCCATCCGGAAAGAATGGAATATTTTTTGGTTACAATGACACATCGAAGGAATACAAGATATATATTCATAATCACAGGAAAGTTGATATTAGCCAAGATGTCACCTTCGATGAGAGTGCATCTTTCAGCAAATCCAAACAAGATTGTGCAAAAGAGGTTCATGAGTATGAGAATGAAGTTACTATAGTTCCAGAGGCAGAAGAAATTGAACCAGAGGAAGTCATTAATGATCATAATGACATGGCAGAACCTCAAAGGCAAACAGATATGCCTTCTCACAAGAGAAGATCATATTGGGCACAGGAGCTCATCAGAGATGCAAAAATATATGGTGCCCCAAAAACGTATCTCAGGGAAAGTAAGAAGTCAAAATCGTATTCCATCTATGTGGCATGTTTTTATGATATCATCGATGTTGGAGCATCCAATTATGAAGAGGATGAAGAAAAGAGGGTATGGAAGGATGCCATGGGGGAGGAATATGAGTCCATAGTAAAGAATGATGTCTAGGATGTGGTCCCCAGAACGAAGGAGTAATCAATAGTAATTTCAAAATGGATCTACAAGATGAAACATGAAGTTGATGGTAGTATTGAAAAGTATAATGCTAGATTTGTGGCTTGAGGATTCTCTCAAAAGGAAGGAATTGAATATGAGGATACATTTTCTCCTGTGGGGAGATATACCTCGATCAGGACTATACTTTGGTTGTTTGTAGTAATGAAATGGAAGGTGCATCAGATGGATGTGAAGACATAATTCTTGAATGGTGAAATAAAATAGGAAGTATATGTGGATTAGCAACAATGATTCTAGGTACAAGATAGGAAGACACATGTGTGCAGATTGAAGAAGGATTTATATGGATTAAAGAAGGCACCCAGAGCATGGTATGGCAGGATCGACAATTTTATGACAATCTTAGGATTTACAATGAGCAGTGAAGATATTAACCTTTACTTTAAGGTTGTGGATGATGGTCCGATAATACTACTGATGTATGTGTATGACTTGTTTCTAAACATGTGTGGAAAATCTCATCTCAAAGTGTAAGAGAAAAATGGCTACTAATTTTGAGATGAAATATCTCGAGATTATGCATTACTTTTTGGGTCTCGAGGTATGGAAGATATAGGATGAGATATTTTTGAATCGAGGGAAGTATGTAGTGGAAATCCTGAAAGGTCCAGGATGTTGGATTGCAAGGAAATGTCTACACCCGTGGTATCAAATATGAAGTTGTGGCAGGATACAACTTCAGAGACTGTGGATGTTACTTTATATAGGAACATGGTGGGTTTGTTGATCTACTTGACGAACACGAGACTGGATATATGTTTTACTGTGAACACCTTGAGTCAGTATATGGAGCATCCTAGGTGGGTTCATTTGGTTGCAGAAAAACATGTGATAAGGTAATTTAAGGGTACATTGGATTATGGTCTCAGGTATGTGATATACCATGAGTTCGGGTTATATGGATAGTCAGATTGGGCCTGCAGTATTTCTGATCAGAAAAGTACTTTGACATATTGCTTCATTCTAGGCTCCAGTATGGTTTCATGGAGTAGCAAGAAGAAGTCATGTGTAGCACTCATTACAACTGAGGTTAAATATGTGGCAGCATGTGCAACATATAGAGAAGCAGTGTGGCTTCAGAAGTTGTTGTCTGGGTTATTTGGTTTCAAACTAGAGGTGACCTGCATTTGGTGTGACAACTAGATTTTCATGAAGTTGTCAGCGAATACAGTGTTCCATGATAGGTAGAAGCATATTGAGATGAAATATCACTATATCAGGGATATGGTGAAGAGGGGAGAAGTGAGGCTCCAGTATGTTACTATCGAGGAGAAGGTTACGGATTTGTTGACCAGGCCATTGTCAAGGATGAAGTTTGATCACTTCAGGGACAAGATTGGTGTGGTCCCTCTTCAGAGGGAGTGATGAGGTATAGATGCATTGCAGGGTAGTGGATGTCTTGGGGAAATGTTGCATCTATTTGAGAGCTACCCACATGCCTTGGATACATTGGTTTTGAAGTTAGAGGGGTGCACATGATAAGGTGTAGATGCATTTCGGGGTAGTGGGTGTCATGGTGACATATTGAAACTATTTTAGAGATACCTACATGCCTTGGATGCATTTCCTATGAAGTCATGTTGTACTATGGATATCTGATAATGTATAGATTTATATGTTCAACAGTTAATGGTCATGAGATTGTGTGGAAAGAAATAATACCTTCCTAGTTAATAGGGAGTGTTGATATTTTGATGTAACTACGAAATATATTATTTTGTAGTTGTATTGGTAAAACCTCAAGAATTTTATTGTAATCTTATTATATAAATCAACTCAAAATAAATTATTATTTTATTTTTATCCTTATTGTAAAATTAAAAAAAAAAACCTCTTAGGGTTGCGTCTTTTCGTGAGTCAATTATGTGCATAAATAGAGGTTCAGTTCATCTCATTTTTACACACACACAACTCTCCTTCTCTTGTGTATTTGGAGCATAGCAAGGAAGTTCTAGGATAAGAGGTATTGGTTTCTTAGTCTTTGGTATCTTTGTATTGGTCTATTTGTGGATAGATATAACATGGCATTGTACTAGTTGAAAGAATTTCTACTGAAGAATTGGTTGTTGGGTTTTCTCCCCCACGAGGGTTTCCCAAGATATATCTTGTGTCCTGTGATTGTTTATGTTTCAGTGACCCTATTACATGCAATTGATAATCAATGTTAAAGAAGATAGTTGTAACTTATAAAATTACAATAGGGATGTGGGGAGGAGTACTTCTATGGCGACAGTTCAAGATACTACAAATCCAGACCTAGAAGCCACAAGTGGAACCCCATGTGGGAGAGCATGAAGGAGAAACATAGTAATGTCCAACAACAAAGAGTGAAAACAATAAAAGATGAAATCTCATATGCGAATGGGGGCGGATCCTGAGAGTTAATTATAAAGTTCAATTGTGATCGTGAGAGAGAAGAGTTGGGGTCATGGTGTTCAACCAATTGCATGTATTCAATGATGAAAAGGTTTAGGGTCAAATCAACCAAAAACATTTTTTTATTTAGCACGAGTATAAGTTAGAAAGTAGGTGGAGAAATTCCCATTTGACTTTAGATATCCTTGCTCCATATGTCTAGCTTCCTTAGTCAATTGGGTTTATCCCAAGTGGTGTGTGCTAAGGGTTGTTTCCCCCCCCCACCCAGGTTCAATTCCTGCAAGTGACATATTGAGCTCTTAAATGAGAAAGATATTGAAAAAGCCTCGGCTTTCTACAAAATCTGGTTTACCCCAGGCACCATCCTCGAAATGAGGGAAAGTTCCTGATGGGTTTCCCAAGACTCTATTCCAAACTAGATTCATAATGAGGGAAAGTTCCTGATGGGTTTCCCAAGACTCTATTCCAAACTAGAAAAATTGAAATGTCTAGATTCCTTAGCTAGTGAATGAGCCTCCCCATTTTGTTAACGAAAAACATGGTAGTAATTAACTAAATGGAAATTGTGTTCCTCAACTTCAATCATGTTGGAACACATACATTTCTGAACTTTGAACCTTTTACTTTTCTCAAATGAAAACATGATTCTAGCCAAAGAAAGTGAAAGACTGGTAAATAACATTTTGATTTCAAATGAAATTCATTAATAATAAGACACGCACGATGTCCACCATCGATAAGTTTTCTCATTTGATCGAACGATCCCAGTAGCCCTCGAAGTTTGGAGCTGCCTAATGGTTAAAGACGTGAATCAGTAAAGGTCACTCTGGAGCTTCGCGCTTCAGGAATTCTGATAAGTCTTAACGATAAAAGTCCTGAAACCCAAAAGTCTATGTTCATCACTTTTCCTAAACCTTTGAAGGACACGAGTCATGGAACATGTGTATCTTTCGAATTTTCCATGAGCTAACATGTGGCACCCATTTCTCACGTTTTCGTTTGAATATTCATACGATTCCAAGTAACACATGGCACCTCTCTTTTCTCAACACGTCATCTAGAATGATGTCATTTGTGACATGTCACAACAGGATATAACCCTTCAGAAATATAACAAAGGACTAATTCAGAAATCATTGAAGCACAGAAATACTGAAGTATTAAACTTTAATTAATTAATTTAATCATGGTCAAGCCACAATTAATGACTTCACACTTTGGGGTTCAGACTTTTATCCTTCATCGTATCGTAAAATCTTCGAAGTCTGAATTTCTGAAACACTTCAAGTTAAATATGATTAATTGAGACTCAAAAATGATTATTGGATAATTAATCACTTCGGAGTTTTGGGTTTCATGGATTTCCTCTCTATCTACATTTAAAGTTCCCTAAGTACGAACTCCCAAAACACTTGAAGTTAACACATCTTTTAAACATGATTAACTAAGGTTTTAAAAGAGATTATACAAGGATTTACCTTCGAAGATTCGCGATTCGGGAAATTCTCACTCTGTCTCATCCAAAAATACCAAACAGGAACCACTGAATATTAATGGCATTTATGACTAATCAATGGTAATGATTTTTAGCGTATATTGTGGATCGTCGAGTGGAATTTTCCATTATAAGTTAATAAATTTTCGTCTGTAAGGCTTTACTAAAATCAATGCATCTGATGCGAATGAAAACACTTTGATTTTGAATTTCATTTTCACCCTCTGCAAAGTAGCAAGTTTTATCTGATTGATAAGCTCATGCGATTCCTCTGTAGTAGGTAACCTCGTTCTATTCTCTCGATATCATGGCACCACAAAATATGATGAAGAAGTCTGATGCGGTTGGTGAAGGTTCAAATCCAAACACGGACGTTTTGTCAGACACTACACCGCGAGCTATAGACTCTGTTAAATCTTGGACACAGGTGTTCAAGGTCCGGGAACATGAGATTATAAACTTCCCAGAAGATTACGAAAATGAAGTAGATGATACTCACGAAGATAAAATCATATATATATATATATATATATATAGCTCAGTTAGAGCTACATAAGGTAGTCACGTGGCCAAGACTCATGTTGTATAACGACATGATAGGTTGGGCCTTAGAGAACATCGATGTCCAAACCAGGAGCATCCCCAACCAACAAAAACTTGTCGTTGGATCATTCCGACTGGAACACCTCCAAGTAATGTATAAGCTATCTCCCACTCCTAAATATAATTACAACACTGCATTTATGTTGGAATTCGAGTAACAAGAATGGATAAAATACAACAAGAGTTACCCTGATATAATCAAGTCCTGGTGGGGGCACCCAGAGAAGTTTAGGTCTGACGCTCATGGCATATATGCCACAATGTCATTGGACACCCACATGATTTATGCAGCTATGATGCTCTGTAGACTATTCGGGAAGAAGAGTCCTACTCATTTCCCAGCAGAGTGGGTATTGATTATGCATGAGGTGGCTAAGGGCTACACTTTTAATTGGGCCAAAATGTTATCAGACAACTTGGCCAAGGCAATTACTGAATACAAAATGGAGAAATCAAAGGGGAAACCCGCCCCTTTCTATATGTCTACGTATGTCATGGATACCATCTGTTTCCTGACTCCTTTCCCATTGATGAATTGGATCTAGACCTCGACCAGTGCAGAGCCTATTCAATTTTATCATTCCAAACTGTGGGAGGAAAAAGAAAAAGATTTATTTTACAAAATATGTCACAATGTAGTGGTCCCTGTCCATATAGCCTTATATGGTCACCCACCCTCTCACATTTTAGACAGAACTATGGGGAATCTCCTCAAACTAGCAGATTGGCTCATTGAAGAAAACTTCTCTTATATCAGGGTGCTCGGATGCTCAGTCCCTCCCCATGCTCTCCTGAGATTTTTACCAGACCGGTTGGTATGCCGAGAAGTAGCTTACCAAACAGTAATTGGGGGGCATCAGCAAGGAGCTTAAGGAAACCCATAAAAAGGTATGGCCTACCTTCCCTATCCAGGTTGGTATGTTTTCACTATTAGACTTTGGTAATTCCAAAGTGAAGGCTGCAACTTTGGAGGATGTCAAATTGGTTGGCATCAAATTTAAAAGGAACGAACAAGACAAAATCATGGAGAACCACCTGGCCCAATATAACATGAAAATTTAAGTGCATGAAAACTCCCCACATGATGAAATATTCAGGGGAATGAGGTCTTATGAGGAGGTACTGAACAGATTCCAAAACTTGTCCCCAGATCAATGATCCAGTTTTCTCAATTTCCAAAGACATGGGAGAAACAGTTTGCCAAAAATACTACAAGGAGAATCGATAGTTTCTCCACCTACATAGGAATATACACCTCCAGGCTTTCAACCAGAGAACTCTTGTAAACGTAATATTGAGGATACCCCAAAGAGCTCCAAAGTTTTCACTTAGAAATTAGAAGCTTCATTATCAATTCCACTAGGCCCTCAGGAAACAGCTCATCTTGAAGCCTTACTAAAGCAAGCACAGGAAACATCTCCTTCAACATCAACCACACCTGCTACCAATAAAGTAGAGAAACAACAGTGTACAAAAATCGGTACTCCTACTACCTCATTGAAAGTTATGCAGTGTAGTTTCATAAATCCTAGTTCCGAAATCATCCTTGTAAGTGATCTTACCCCAATCTCGTCCGAACAAATTCCTCCTTCGGATTTCTTATTTAGCAAGAAATGAAGGGCTATCGTCAAGAGAGAATCACCCCAAAAGGACAGAGTAATAACCAAAAGGAATAGGATGTGGTATGATGGAAATGATCACGATGATTAATAATTCATGAAGGAAGTTGCAGGTTCATTGGGTTCCTTTGCCACTGCAAATCAATGGTCAATGGAGAACTTGGCATAGCAACTAAGAAAGAAAATCCTTTTGGTGGGGCAACTACAAGATCAAATGTTGACCATGGAATAGACTGTAAATAATAAGATGAACCAAGACTTTGAACAAATCAAAGATTATGACCGACATCAAATCCAATAGCTATGGGTTAACCTCGAGCTCCATCAAAATTCACAGGCCAACAAAGGATTGGTCACTCAATGTGATGAGTTAATAAGGAAATTTCAAGCCAGATTATACCTGACTGAAGGTACATCAGTAGATATTTTGGCCTTCCAAATTCAAGCACTGGAAATAAACAAAAGACTGGAAATGGCCCAGCAGGATATTTTTATGAAGGTTGATTCCATCCTGAAGTGCTACCAGGCAGTAGACATTGCTCTGAAGGATATCTATATTAAGGAAAGAGAATCTCGCTCAGCCCGAGATAAATTTCAAGAAGCCATCATATTGGAATAGGAAGATAATGTCCCTAATTTTCCTCGACTTTCCCTTTCTGGACAAATAAGAGGTGATATGGCCCTGAAGGTATGGGAAGCGAATTTGGAAGAGAGCAAGAGATTATCCCTGGAGGTGAAGGACGCTTTCCAATAAGCGTTATCATCCTTAGACAAAAACACAATTGATTTTGAGGGAAGCAATATCACAGAGGCCCTGGGACAAATTGATATTGAAATGAACCAACATAATTCTAGGAAGAACAAGGAAGAAACTTTGGCAGCCATTCAGGGAATGATCCAGATCTATATTATTAAGATTAATAAATGGCTAGTGGACCCAATTTCATAGTCTCGTTCCATCGCTCAGGAGGTGAAAAGGATCCAAGGAAAGCTGACTCAGGTGGAAACAAAATTATACACTTTCGAGGTGAGTGAAACAATTGAGCCATCAAAGTTGGTGGTGGAATTTTTAGATAGATGCAACCAATGCATCAAGCAGGGAAAAGAAAGCACAGTTTTGAGCAGGTAAGAAAATGTCATTGCATTACTGAACGTGGTTGGAGGGATAGATGGAAATAGGACTAAAACGGATAATATATTATGTCGAATTATTAAGAATACCATAATATAGATGTGTCCGGCCTAAAGGAATGAGGAAAGGAAGCGTTTCTGCCAGCAGATGAAGAGATAGAAGATATTGGCAACGAAGCTCATCATTCTCTATGCATTGTTTTCTTATTTAAATATTTTCTATTTTTATTATAAGAAGTCCAACCATTTTGAGTTGTGATAATTTTGTATAAATACATAGATCCAAGATCCATTAAATGTTTCTTATTGTCGGATGTAATAGACAAAACTTTCCTTTCTTGAGTATTAATACAAGTGCAGACAGGGATTCCAAATTTTGTTCAGTTTGAGTTGTGCATTTCTCCTGTATTTCCATATCTCTGAATTTCCTTGTGTAATTCTTGATAAGTGATTGATTGCAATTTAGTATCATGACTACTGTAATCATATTATCTCAATAATTCGTTAAGTGAGTAGTTTTTTGTCTATAATTGTTGTAAGTAATACAAGACCTGCAAGCTATTTGAACTGTTGCATCTTATATCTTGTTCAAGGGTGCACTCTTTATTTTCTTCTACTGCAACAAGGTGAGACTCTTTAGTAATTGATGCCTTGATTTGTTTAACAGTTTTGTAAGTTTCTCTCACGTCATTTGATATTAAAATTGTGACTCGGACAACGAAATATGACCTTTGTACTGTCCTATTATTAATTTCATTTAAGGATCCTTTCTCATATAACTAAAGGTAGAAAATATCACTCTTTAAAAAATTCTATTCAAACATTCCTAGTGCCTGAAATTAATCTTTGATCCTTAAGTTTAATCTTAGGAACAACATATTTTTGGCATCGTTGTTAGGGACGAAGAAATGAAGTTAATTTTCCTTGGGAAAACAATAAGGTAAATTTCTATCTTTGATGGTGAACAAAGATTGAATACATAAGTAAGGTTTATTTTTATTTTTCAGTTGGTGACTCCACTGTCATTAAAACTAGCATTCAGTCGAAAGAATACTAGAAAAAATCCAGACGATAAGCATACCACACCAGTGTCAGATCCTGAAAAGTTGTTAAAACCAAAGGGATACCTCAAATCAACTGTTGCGTCAACAGGTAAAGTATATCAACCCAAAGTTGCATAGGTTAATGCTAAGGTTCCAATTGAATAAATAACCCCTAAAGTGATTTTTAAACAAGTACCCTCTGCAGAGACCTCAACTAGTAAAATCGAGGTTAAGCTTGAGAATTTGGAGGTAATTGTACCCAAGATAAAGGTTGAGATTAACTCGATTGATATTCCTACCGGTCTGAACAAAAGATCCCTCTCTTTACCCAATGTTAATACTCTACCTATTCCATCCTTTCCCAAAGTAAAGGTTCCAGTTTCCTGAAGCCCCAAAAAATATATTATATACCCTGATTCATCCCCTATCAGTTCTCCCGTATATACATCTTGTAGGTCTGAGGAAACTATTTCGCATTTAATGTTTCCTCCTCTTTTAGATTTTTCATCTCCTAATGACCTTTTTCCAGAACTTCCTTTGCCAGATCTAGAAGTAGTCAAAAGATCACTATTTTAGTCCCTTGAGGTTTTTGAGAATCCCCTTTGTATTCCCGAAGTATGTCCCCTAGACTTCCAATGGTTTTTGTTGGAGAAGATGGTGTTGGAGGTGGTGGCACCGGAGGTGGAGGAGCAGGTGGACAAGGTCAAGGACAACCTCCAACCCCTAGAATATTTGACAAGGTAGCTTCTAGATACACTCCCTTGGTCCTCCCTACCCCCCCTTCATGATCTGCCCGAAAATTATATAAAAAACCTACCAAAATTCATGGGAGAGGGATATTTAACCGCAACCGAGCACATAGACTTTTTTTATCAGTTTGTCGATATCCTGGGGATCAAAGATGAATATGTCTACACAAGGTTGTTAGTACAAACCTTCGAAGGGAAAGTGAGAACCTAGTTTCGAGGACTCTCGATAGGTTCCATACAGTCATATGATGATCTAGAAAATGCCTTCCTAAGATAGTGGGGAGAGAAGAAGGACCATATCTATTATTTAACCGAATTTGGGGCTTTAAGAAAAAAGAAGTTTGAGTCAATTCTCGAATTTACTCAGAGGTTCAACAAACTGTACAACAAAATCCCAGCTGAGTTCAAACCCTCTCAACCTGCTACAAAGGTAACTTTTGCAGGAGCCTTTGAACCTGAATTTGCTCTCCTGTTAAGAGAAAGAAGATATTTCACTTTGGCAGGGATGCAGGACGATGCTATAGAAATCGAATCCAATATGATGGCATCCGGGAAATTAAAAACTAAGGTTGAGATGGGAACTAAAGAACCTAGACGTGTCAAAGAACAAGTCAGGCCCTCTGTATGCGGAATGTCTGCATAAGAAAATATGGATGAGAAGTCCAAAATAATCAAAGATTTATCAAACAAAATATCCAGAATGGAGCTAGATCAAGCCAAATCTGATACTTACACTAGAAATCAGTTCAAGAGAAACCCTAACCCTCAGATGCAACAGAGACAAATAAAAAATGAAGATGAAAAGATCCAAGCCCAGTTTAAAACTAAAATTTTTATGTAGAGGGATGATATGCAAAATTATGAGGAGTTAGAAGAAGACCTGAACAACCTTAGCGACGACGATATTGAGCCACACTTAACCATACTGGATTATGAAAAAACTTTAGATCTAGAATCCCTGTTTAATAATGAAGAAAGTATTAATAATCTGGGAGACTCTACCTATCAAGGACTCTCCAACTCAATAATGGACAAACTCCAACAAAAGTATAATTTAAGGCCCAGAGAAAAGAATTCTACGAACGATCCACCGAAAAATATTTTGTCACGAAGTAAAATGAATGAGGCATCAGTTACTAAAACACCAACTGAAACACAAGTTGCCCGAACAAAAAAGTTGAAACAAGAGCAATGCAAACTAAGAAACTGGAAAATACAGAAGAAGAAGTTCCAACCAGAGGAATCGAAAAAACAATCGGAGGTTTCAGTTTAGAAAAAGAACTTAATAAAATTAAAATCCTCATGCCTCTGGTTGAGCTTGCAAAAAATCTAATTTATAGAAAGAAAATTGCGAAAATGATAAATTTTTCTGATGTTGAATGTCATGCAGATGTTATTAATCTACAATATGAAAGACCTACAATCATGTTTGTTCCGCACATATAAAACACCAAGGATTTTGTTGCTCCATTTTATATTACACTAACTGTGCATGACGATTTGCTCCACAATTGCATGTTAGATTCTGGAGCCTCTCATAATTTAATTCCTAAAATTATCATGGATAAATTGCGACTCGAAATTACTAGACCTTATCAGGGCTTGTATTCATTTGATTCCAAAAAATTTAAGTGTCTAGGCATGATCAAATATTTGGTAGTAAATCTTTCACAGATCCCCGTAAAAAGTATCCTTATGGATGTAGTCATTGCTGATGTCCTTTCCAAGTATGACATGCTTCTATCCAGGTATTGGGGCACCAAGTTAGGAGGATCACTTCATCTGGACATGACTTACACTACGATCTCGATTTTCGGTGGGAAATTCACTTGATTGTACAGAGAGACAAGACTGGCATATATTGTAAGTGACCCCCAAAAATCAAATAATTACCCAATATACGTTGTTGATCAAGACTTAGGAAATTGTATATTATCTATTGATGACAATTTTGAAGAATGTAGAGAGGAATAAAATAGAAAAATAGAAAAAACAAAGAAAAATGTAAATAGTAGAGAAGGAATATGGAAAATGTTTTTTGATGGTGCTTTGTCCTGCGAAGGAGAAGGGGATGGAGTGTTATTTGTAGAGGCAGGAGATGAGTACGTTATTCCCTTTTCATATATATTACAATGGGATATTGAATATACAAATAATGTATGTGAATATGAAGCTCTAGTCTTAGGATTAAAAGTGGAGAGAAAGTTAAAAATTGAACATCTAATAGTTTATGGTGATGCAGAGATTATTGTGAAACAAGTAAAACAACAGTATCAAGCCAAGAATCTAAGGCTGAGATCATACAGAAATTGTGCCTGGAATTTTATAGAAAATTTATTCTCGTCCTTTAACATTCACTCCATTCCTAGAATGGAAAATCAGCATGTCGATTCTTTATCCAAAGCTGTTGTGACCTTTGTACCACCTATTTTCCTAAAATTGAAGTATCACATCGAGATGAGGCATAGACCTTCGATCCTGAAAAACGTTCAACACTGGAAAGTGTTTGAAGATGACGAACAAATTAAACAGTTCCTGGAGATGATTGATGAGTTTTTTTAAACTCACATAGATAAGGAAAACCAGAATGATCCCATTTGGATTATGCAAGAAGGTGAAGACCCTGAAATTTTTTAGGATAATATTGCAAACCACCGCATGCTTGTGCTTAAGAAAAATCATATTCCCAGAGTTCTGATCCCCTTAGAGAGATTGTTTGACCAATATGACATACCCTTAAAGTCTACCTTATGACCTCAGCCCGAAGAGGTTGAAGACTGTAATATAGGAACTAAATAATATCCTAAACTAGTTAAGATATCTAAATACCTGCCAGCCCAAATGAAGAACAAGTACGCTGAGTTGCTTAATAAATACAAAGATTTTTTTGCGTGGTCCTATGATGATATGAAAACTTATGATACCGATGTTATTGAACATAAGATTCCTTTGAAACATGGTATCAAACCTTTCAAGAAGAAACTCAGACAGATAAATCTTATCCTTTTGTCGGTGATAGAAAGAGAAGTTAAGAAGCTTCTCAATGAAAATATTATCGTTCCTCTCAGGTATTCAGAATGGGTAGTGAATTTAGTACACGCTGTAAAGAAAAATGGTGAAATAAGACTATGTGTAGATTTCATAAACTTAAATCAGTCATCCCTCAAAGACAACTACCCTTTTCCAAAAATGGATCATGTTCTAGAAAAAGTAGTTGGACCTAAAAGAATGTCCATGATTGATAGTTTTTCCAAATACAATCAAATTGTTGTCCATGAAGTCGACAAAGAAAAAACTGGGTTTACCACTCCATGGGGAACTTTCATGTATGATAAAATGCCATTTGGTTTGATGAATGCAGGGGATACTTTCCAAAGAGTGATGGACATTGCATTCATCGGATAAATAGATAATTTCATCGCTATTTATCTCGATGATTTGATGGTTTTTTCTAACTTTGATGCAAAACATATGCTACACCTCAAGCGGACCTTCGAAAAATGTAGAAACTTCAGTTTGTCTCTTAACCCCAAGAAATCACATTTTTCTATGCAAGAAGGTAATATGTTGGGTCATATAGTGTTGAAAGAAGGAATTAAGGTCGGCCCTAAGTGGGTTGAGGATATAGACACTATCAATATTCCTAGGAACAGAAAAGAAATTCAATTTTTTTTAGGAAAGATAAACTTCTTGAGAAGATTCATTCTCAATTTTGCTGAAATAATTAAATTGATTATAGATATGTTGAAGAAGGACATCAAAGTGAAATGGACTGTTGAAGATAAATAATCATTAGAGCGAGTCAAGAAATCTATAAGAGAAGAACCAATGTTAGCCAGTCTAGACTATACTAAAGAATTATTGATCGTCTCCTTCACTTCTGAACATACTATCGCAATGGTGCTCTTGCAAAAGAGCGAGGAAGGCTTCAAAAAACCGATAGAATTTTTTAGTAAAAGTCTCATAGACACAGAGTTAAAGTATGATATACTTGAAAAACAAGAATACGCAATGGTGAAATCCCACAAATCTTTCAGGACATATGTGTTTCATTCCAAAATAATCGTTTGCGTACTGACAAGCACTGTCAAAGACATATTGGTACAACCAGACAGTGATGGAAAGAGAGGTCGTTGGTTAGCCAAAATTCACGAGTTCAATCTAGAAGTAAAACCTACCAAACTAGTCAAAGGACAAGGCTTGGCGAAACTATTAGCCGAATCGAATTTCAGAGCACTCAGGATAAACCACCTGCAATCACATGGATATCTTCCAAATATAGATGAGATTGATGACAAAACACTTACGATTCAAATTCAAGATAAGTTTTCGTCCTCTTCTTTGTATTTCAATATTGTTTCATAGCTCCTAACCCTATAGTGCTCGAATGATATGACCCTGTCCAAAGAGAGAACTTTGAATCTACACGCATTCAAATATTGTATTATTGATGACCAACTGTACTAGAAGGATCCTCTAGGTTTCTTATTATGTTGCCTAACAAAACCTTAAACAGAGAGTGTCATAAATGAATTTCATGAAGGAGTGTGTGGAGGACACCACGCCTAGAGGGAAACGACCTACAAGATTTTAAGAGCTGGCTATTATTGGCCAAAATTATTTACTGAAGTGAATGTCAAGGTCAAATCCTGCAACTCTTGCCAACTATTCTCTGGTAAAAAAATGCTACCTAGACTACCTTTAGTCCTAGTCAAAGCAGAAGCTCCCTTTCAACAGTGGGGTCTAGATTTCATCGGAGAAATCCATCCACAGTCAAGCGCACAACATAAATGGATTTTAACCACAACCGATTACTTCACTAAATGGGTCGAATCCATTCCAACTTGGAATTCTACGGATTCAATGTAATACATTTCTTGGAAGAAAACATCCTATCGATATTTGGTTATCCGTGAGAAATAGCCACTGACAATGCCCAAGCTTTCAAATCTATGGAAATGGTCAGTTTCTACCAAAAATACAACATTGTGTTAGGACATTCTATAGTCTATTATCATCAAGGCAATGCATTGGCCGAATGATTCAACAAGAGCCTGATAACTATAGTCAAAAAGGTGTTGACAGAAAATAACAAGTCTTGGCACATTCACTTGAAATATGCCTTATGAGAGAATCAAATCGGCACCAAGAAATTTATAGGTATGTCCCATTTTCAAATGGTTTATGGTATTAACATCGTCCTTCCTATCAATCTCGCTCTTCTTGTAATGAAGCTCTAGCAAGACGCAAATGAAGAGCCAAATGACGTCACAAGAAGGATAAATCAAATAATCAAAGTCCAACAAAATAGGGCTAAATTAGATGACAAACATCATAAGTACCAAGATAATATCAAGGCCCTTTTCGATAAAAAGGCTAAAGATAGGGAGTTTTTTCCTGGAGATCTAGTTTTAAAGTGGGATGCTATAAAAGAATATGCAGGGAAACACCACAAGTTTTACCATCTATGGTTAGGTCCATTCATGATTGCAACTACTGAGGGGAAAAATTCCTTCTTACTAGAAAACCTCTATGGAAAAATTATTGATGCTCCTATCAATCGGCGTTACCTAATTTTTTTTATGCAATAATCATATTTCAGATTTCCATTGTATATACTGGTTTTGTTTTCCATGTTTCGGTTTGAAATTTTATTTTTCTTTTATAAATTATAAAAAAAATTACTTTCACTGTAAATAAACCTGGTTTACTTGATATCATCAAAACAAAAATATAAAAACATGTACCACATATCATTTCTATTGATGTGGAAGTTTCTAACATTTCCCATGTTTGTTCCCATGTAGAATACTTATTTTTAGTTGAGAGATAAGGATGTATTAGAATCTAACACTCATTGTTCAAACACATTCGTTTTCTCTCAAAACAAGTGATGAATTAGTGATTGGCTTGATTGAAAATATAAAAGACGTCTGAGGTATGAACTCCTATAATTATAGTTCAAGCTAAAATTCTAAATAAATCTTATCGGATATAAATGAGGCTTTACCCATGTAAATATTGTCACCTAACCAAATATCAGAGAAGTATGAAATTACAGCTTAATTCTAAAGCCTTCTATGAATGAAATAAAAATGAAATAAAAAGAAAAAGAAAGTAATAATAAAAATGGTTAAAAGAGAACCTGGATAATTAAGAAATGAACTTGTGAGGAAATTAGATTGTTTTGTGTCAGACCCTATGAGTCTTCATTCTGTTTCATTTTGCCTATCCCCAAGATTTTATTTTCTTCTGATTTTCACTACCTATCCTTAAGTCTTCATAGAAATAAATATTTTCACCTTGACTCTGAAAACTTAAAAACATACCTTCAAAACGAGATTAGGAGAAAATCTTTATGAATCCTATGATTTTAACTGAAAGAAATTATGTCTAAGATAATCCTAATAACTTTAGCTCTTCTATCAGATTTTAAATTGATTTATTCACTCAAGGTCAATACCAAAAAATAAAAAATTCCCATAAAATCTTCCTTATAGGCGAAGGTGTATGAAGATCTGGAGAGAATTAGTCCAGAGTACAACCAAAATTGTTGACAAACCTTCATTGTTAAATTTTAAAAAGATATCATCCCTTGTATAATACATACAAATTGATTTCCCCCACTTCAAAAATATTAAAATATAAGATAGATGGTGAAAGGAAATTCATAATCTGATTGCCCCCATCTAGTCTAAGACAAATGGTGAAAGGAAATTTGTAATTCGATTTCCCCCATTTTTTCCAAAAGAGATGATGAAAGGAAATTCATGAAATGATTTCCCTCATCTCAATAAAATGCAAAAGTGATAGTTGAAGTGGTGAAAGGAAATTCAATGGGAGATGTAGATAACTTCATAGGGGTACTGAATAGGCTCATTGGCAGTGAAGCAATATCTATGATATCTATAGGGATGTCATACATGTATATAACATACTCTAGTATCTAGTTCTCTTCCTAGTAATATTTACATTCTAAACCAACAAGGGACTCCCTAAATAAATTGTTAAATTTACTTAACCTTGATGTGAACGAAATCAACCAAAGTCTGATATTTTAGTTAAAGTCATTTTGATTATCTTAAACAGATCCAAATTTTGTTTTAGTAAAGGAAAGTCTTATATAGCCTAACTTGAAGTGTGTTTTGAAGGTTTTCTGAGATTCGGTTGAAGTTCATTTTTATCTGTATGATTAATCCCTAAAGGTGTTTCCCAGAAAATGCAATAATGACTCCATTTACCCAATAAAGGCACTCAGTCTACTATTATTCCACATCTTGCAGGAAGATGTGATCCCCATATGGATCCTATGTTGGAACACATACATTTCTGAACTTTGAACCTTTTACTTTTCACCAAATGAAAACATGATTCTAGCCAAAGAAAGTGAAATCTTGGTAAATAACATTTTGATTTCAAATGAAATTCAATAATAATAAGGTGTGCACGATGTCCATCGTCGATAAGTTTTCCCATTTGATCGAACTATCCCAGTAGCCCCCGGAGTTTGGAGCCGCCTAATGGTTAAATACGTGAATCACTAAAGCTCACTTCAGAGCTTCGCGCTTCAGGCATTTCGATAATTCCTAACGATAAAAGTCCTGAAACCCGAAAGTGTTTGTTCATCACTTTTCCTAAACCTTTGAAGCACATGATTCATGGTACACGTGTATCTTTCAAATTTTCCCCAAGCTGACAGGTGGCACCCATTTCTCATGTTTTCATTTTAAGATTCATACGATTCCAAGTAACACGTGACACCTCCCTTTTCTCGACACGCCATCTAGAATGATGTCATCTGCGACACATCAATATGGGATATGACCCTTCGGAAATATAACAAAGGAATAATTCACAAATCACCAAAGCACCAAAATACTAAAGTATTAAACTTTAATTAATTAAGTTAATCATGTTCAAGGGACAATTAATGACTTCTCACTTCGGGGTTTAGACGATTATCCTTTATCATATCCTAAAATCTCCGAAGTCTGAATTTTCGAAACACTTAATTTAATATGATTAATTAATACTCAAAAGTGATTATCGGATAATTAATCACTTCGTAGTTTCGGGTTTTGGGGATTTCCTCTCGAGCTACATTTAAAGTTCCCAAAGTCCAAACTCTTGAAACACTTGAAGTTAACACATATTTTTAAACATGATTAACTAAGGTTTTAAAAGCAATTATACAGGGATTAACCTTCACAGATTCACGATTCGGGAAATTCTCACTCTGTCTCATCTAAAACTCTCGAACATGAACCATCGAATATTAGTGGCATTTATGACTAATCAACGATAATGATTTTTAACGTAGATTGTGGATCCCCAGGTGGACTTTTCCATTAAAAGTTAATAAATTTCCATTAGTAAGGCTATACTAGAATCAATGCATCTAATGCGAATGAAAAAAAATTGATTTTGAATTTCATTTTAACCCTCCGCAAAGTAGCAAGTTTTATATGATTGAGAAGCTCACGCAATTCCTCTGCAACAGGTAACCTCGTTTTTTTCTCTAGATATCATGGAACCATGGAAGATGATGAAGAAGCCTGATGCGGCTGGTGAAGGTTCAAATCCAAACGCGGACGTTCTGTCAGCCACTACGTCGCGAGCTATAGACTCTGTTAAATCTTGGACAGGTGTTTGAGGTCCTGGAACATGAGATTATAAAATGACCAGAATATTCCGACAATGATGTAGACGATACTCACAAATATAAACTCGGATATATATCTCAGTCAAAACTACACAAGGTAGTTGTGGAGCCGAGACTCATGTCATATAACGACATGATAGGTTGGGCCTTGGAGAACATCGACATCCAAACCAGGAGCATCACCAACCACTAGAAATTTGTCGTTCGATCATTCCAACTGGAACACCTCCAAGTAATGTATAAGCTATCTCTCACTCCTAAATATAATTACAACACTGCATTTATGTTGTAATTTGAGCAACATGAATGCATACAATACAACAAGATTTACCCTGATATAATCAAGTCCTGGTGGGGGCACCCAGAGAAGTTCAGGGCCAACGCTCATGGCACATATGCCATAGCGTCGTTGGACACCCACATGATTTATGTATCTATGATTCTATGTATATTTTTCAGGAAGAAGAGTCCTACTCATTTCCCGGTGCAGTGGGTATCAATTATGCATGAGGTGGCCGAGGGCTACACTTTTAATTGGGCCAAAATTTTATTAGACAAATTGGCCAAGGAAATTACTGAATACAAAATGGTGAAATCAAAGGGGCAGCCCGCCCCTTTCTATATGTCTTCGTATTTCATGGATGACATATGTTTCCTGACTCCTTTCCCATTGATGAGTTGGAGCTGGACCTAGAACAGTGCAGATCCTATTCACTTTTATCATTCCAAACTGTGGGAGGAAAAAGAAAAAGATTTATTTTATGAAATCTATCACAATGTAGTGGTCCTTGTCCATATAGCCTTATATGGTCACCCACCTTCTCTCATTTCAGACAAAATTATGGGGAATACGACAAACTAGCAGATTGGTTCATTGAAGAAAACGTCTCTTATATCAGGTTGTTCGGATGCTCAGTCCCTCCCCATGCTCTCCCGAGATTTTTACCAAACCGACTGGTATGCCAAGAAGTAGCTTACCAAATAGTAACGGGGGGCATCAACACGGATCTTAAGGAAGCCCAGAAAAAAGGTATGGCCTACCTTCCCTATCCAGGTTGGTATGTTTTCACTATTAGACTTCGGTCATTCCAAAGTGGAGGTTGCAGCTTTGGAGGATGTCAAATTGGCTTACATTGAATTTAAAAGGCATGACCCACACAAAATCGTGGAGAGCCACCTAGCCCAATATAACATGAAAATATATGTGCATTAAAACTCCCCACATGATGAAATATTCAGCGGAGTGAGGTCTTATGAAGAGGTACTAAACAGATTCCAAACCTTGTCCCCAGATCAACATGCCAGTTTCCTCAATTTCCAAAGACACAGGCGAAACAGTTTGACGAAAATACTACAAGGAGAATCGATAGTCGCTCCTCCTACACAAGAATCTACACCTCCAAGTTTTGAACCATGGAAATCTAGTAAACATAATATTGAGGTTACCCTAAATAGCTCCGAAGTTTTGACTCATAAATTAGAAGCTTCATTATGAAGTCCACTAGGCCCTCAAACAATGGCTCAACTTGAAGCCTTCCTAAAGCAAGGGAAGGATACATCTCCTCCGACACCAGTCACACCTACTGTCAATACAGGAAAGAAAAAACAATCTACATAAATCGGTAGTTCTATTACCTCATTGACACCTCTATAGTCTAATTTCAGAAATCCTAGTTCTGAAATCATCCTTGTAAGTGATCTTATCTTGATATCGTCCGAAGAAATGCCTCCTTCAGATTTATTCTTTAGCAAGAAATGAAGGGTCGTCATCAATAGAGAATCACACCTGAAGGATAGAGTAATATCCAAAAGGAAAAGTATATTGTATGATGGAAATGATCATGATGATTTAGAATTCGAGAAGGAAGTTGCAGGTTCATTGGGTGCCTTTTCCACTACAAATCAATGGTCAGTGGATAACTTCGCAGAGAAACTAAGACATAAAATCCTACTGGTGGGGAAACTGCAAGATCAAATGTTGACCATGGAACAGAGTGTAAAGAATAAGATGAACCAAGAATTTGAACAAATCAAAGCTTATGATCGGCATCAAATCCAACATCTACAGGCTAACCTTGAGGAGCTCCATCGAAATTCACAGGCCAACAAAGGATTGGTCACTCAATGTGATGAGTTAATAAGTAAATTGCAAGACAAATTAGACCCGACTGAAGGTACATCAATAGATATTTCAGCCTTCCAGATTCGATCACTGGAAATAAATGAAAAACTGGAAATGGCCCAGCAGGATCTTTTTATGAAGGTAGATGTCATCTAGAAGTGCTAGCATGTAGTAGACCTTTCTCTGAAGGATGTCTATATTAAGGAAAGAGAAGCTCACTTAGCCCGAGATAAATTTCAAGAATCCATCATACTGGAACAGGAAGATAATGTCCCTAATATTCCTCGTCTTTCCCCTTCTGAACAAATAAGAGGTGATATGGCCCTGAAGGTATGGAAAGTGAATTTGGCAGAGAGCAAGAGATTATCCCTGAAGGTGAAGGATGCTTTCCAAGAATCATTATCATCCTTAGACAAAAAACTAATTGATTTTGAGGGAAGAAATATCACGGAGGCCCTGGAACAAATTGATATTGAAATGAACCAGCATAATTCTAGAAATAACAAGGAAGAAACTCTGGCATCCATTCAGGAAATGAGCCAGATCGATCTTCTTAAGATTAATAAATGGCTAATGGACCCAAGTTCACAGTCCCGTGCCATATCTCAGGAGGTGAAAAGGATCCAAGGAAAGCTACCTCAAGTGGAAAGGAAATTATACACTTTCGAGGTGAATGAAATGATTGAGCCATCAAATCTAGTGGTGGAATTTTTAGATAGATGCAATCAATGCATCGAGCAGGGAAAAGCAAGCATAGTTCTGAGAAGATAATAAAATGTCATTTCATTATTGAACGTGGTTGGAGGGATAGATGGAAACAATACTAAAATGACCAATATATTATGATGAATTATTAAGAATACCATAAGACAAATGTGTCTGACCTAAAGGAATGAGGAAATGAAGCATTTATGCCAGCAAACGAAGAGATATAAGAGATTGCCAATGAAGTTCATCATTCTCTATGCATTGTTTTCTTATTTTAAATATTTGTTATTTTTATTATAAGAAGTCCAACCGTTTTGAGTTGTGACAGTTTTGTATAAATACATAGATCCAAGATCTATTAAAGGCTATTTTTTGTTGAATGTAATAGAAACAACTCTCCTTCTTGAGTATTAATACAAGTGCAAACAAGGATTCCAAATTCTGTTCAGTTTGAGTTGTGTGTTTCTCTTGAATTTCCATATCTTTGAATTTCCTTATGTAATTATTGATAAGTGATTGATTGCAATTTAGTATCAAGACTACTTTAATCATATTATCTCAGTAATTCGTTAAGTGAGAAGATTTTTCCTCTGTAATTGTTGTAAGTAATACAAGACCTACAAGCTATTTGAACTGTCGCATCTTATATCCTTTTCAAGGGTGCACTCTTTATTTTCTTCTACTGCAACAAGGTGAGACTCTTCAATAATTGATTCCATGATTTGTTTAATAGTTTTGTAAGTTTCTCTCATGTCATCTGATATTAAAAGTGTGACTCAGACAATGAAATATGACCTCTATAGTTTCCTATTATTAATTTCATTTAAGGATCCTTTCTCATATAACTAAAGGTAGAAAAAATCACTCTTTAAAACATTCTATTCAAACATTCATGATGCCTGACATTACTCTTTGATCCTTAAGTTTAATCTCAGGAACAACAAATCCTTCGGTATATTCTTTGGATATTCGGATGAGCACTTTTATTGATCCTACACAAACCTTTAATGATCAACTCTGAATCTCCTATGGCAATGATGCCTAGGTTTTTGTTTGCTTTGATGAGTTTTATCCCCATGTATACTACTGAGAATTCTTCTTGGTTAATTGAAGCACATTCGATACCCCATGAAAATTAAAAAATATGGTTTCCATCAAGACCATATATGACCCCATCCCCACCCCCCCTACACCTATCACCTTTGGGTTTCCTTATGAAGCCCCATCAAAAAAGAGAATCATTTTGTCTTGTTGCGGTCTCCATTTTGTGAATTCCTCATCATTGAACCTTAGCTCCCACTGGAGATGAAGAGTGGGAGCAACAGAAGGAGCTGAAATCTAGAAGTACCTTGGACTAAGAATTTTATTGAGTCATTCCTACTCAACAAGATCAATACTAGAGGGGATTTCACAGTGCAACATATTAGATATAATTTTGGGGATTGACTGCGTAGAGTAATTCATTAATCTATGACCCATATCCATGAGTATTAGTCGCAACTGACCAATAATTCTCATGATTTGAATATTCCACTTAGCACTCATTGCATCTGGTGATGATCATAGGGGTGAAGAAGTGGGATTGAAACCAAAGAAATGAATCACATAGCATCAATAATCACTTTTGGGGCTTGCACCCGATAACCAGGACTTCCCAGGTGGTCACCCATCCCAAGATGCCTCTGGATCAAGCGAGCTTAACTATGGAGTTTTTCCCCACAATCAAGCCCACTTATCTTGCTACCCCATTTGCAAAACCTTAGCAAGTATTGTGCCTTATGAACTATCCAGTTAGAGCTCCCTTCTCTCTTATATTTTAATCATAGAGGGGCTTTCGCAGTGCAACATATTAAATATAATTTTTGGGATTAACTGTGTAGAGTAAGTCATTAATATATGACCCATATCCATGAGTATTAGTCGCAAATGACCACTCTACACAGTATGGTCAGTTGTGACTAATACTCATGGATATGGGTCATAAGTGGATTCCACTAAGCACTCTGATCAACATAAGTGGATTGTTTTTTTTTTTGCAGTGAATTCCTTTACACATAAATTTTGTCTTATTGGATTCCCAAGCCTTCATTATTTCACCTAAATTCAAATATTAACATATCCATTCTTCAATTTTGATCATCTTGCAAGGCATCCTTGACATAACACTCTTTCCTTGAATTTATCTGCTCACCCTTAACCAAAGTTGAAAGCCTTTCACCTATTATGAAAACCAACCCTCCATACTTTGATGGTTCCAACTCCATGCGTTCCCACTACCCATGCTTTATCATGAACTATATATGGGCTCTCCCTTACTCAACATCCCTATTTGGTATGAACATTTATCATCTAGAATTCTTTTTCTAGATTGGAGTTCCATTGGAATTCTTCCATATTGCTCACTGGGTCTAGATGTCTGCAGCTAAATTTTGATTAGTTCTATTGGTACCCTTAGTTATGAAAAATGTGCATGCAATAGGATTTTTTAGATCACGATAATTTAAAAAACCTATATTTTTATGCACCATTCTTCCATTTAAATGCACCAGAAATATCATTTTTAATTTTCTTGAGAATTTTGTTGCTCAATTCACATTTCAGGGTGCATACTTGGACTCCTCTATCCAAGACCTTTCCAACGATTGTTCTCTTGCTCAATTATAATTCTTGAGTGGAAATTTATTAATGGTAAGGGAAAGGAAAGGAATATCATCTAGGAAAGGATATCCATTAGCACATTCAACATAGCTTCAAATCTTAGTCACTTAGTCAATTTTTGAGATATCACAACGCTCCATGATGTGTTCATACTTAGTCAATTTTTGAGATCTCACCACGAGTCTGGAGTCAAGGTTCTTCAGGATAAGCAGGAACCCTGCCACTGCAGATCCACATATCCTACCACATGTCACATCGACCACCGTGGTAGTACATGTCACCCTTCTGCCATGTCATGCTGACATCATTGTACGGAAAAGTACCCAAATTTTTCCACATACACCCAGTTTTGTAATTTATTTTCTTGGTCGTCATTGAAGCTTTGTTATTGGCTTCATTACAGCCATTTCGGCCTTGTAAACATAAATTTAACCTTTTTTCATGAAATTAAACTCATCCACATCGAATTCTCCATGAATTATACTGGAGAAATTGGGGCTTTCATCCAATTCCATCCAATTTCACTATGGTCGCATTGCAATTTTGAAATTCGGCCAATTATAGGCTCAAAGATTCGCAATTGGAGATTTAAAATGGGGATTTTTAAATCTTTGGGATGAATTTTCTTCAATTACTCATGCATTCCCCCAAAATTTGCAAGAGTAATTTTATCAAATTGTTTGTAGACGTACTCTGGAAATTAAATTTATGCAATTTTTCATCTTTAGCACTCTGTTATCCATCCCATGCATGCTCGGTGTTAAAATTGGAGCTAATACCACTTTGTAACGTACCCCTTTAGCATCAACCTAGAAATATTTTCTCTGATACCATTCTATAACGTACCCATCCACCTAGTTGAGACCCATTACCTCTATTCTTAGCTCTGATACCATTTTGTAACATCCCATGTTACTGCAAATTTGAATAATTATCTTTTATAGCACATTGTAGCATCCCCGATCCCAAGATGGTCCATGTCACTCAACAATTTTGACTCTGTGATACCATTTATTACTTAATAAAAATAGCCTGCATATGAACAAATATGCAGTTCTAAAGGATATACAAACCATGCCCTAATTGTGTATAATTACATAAAACAAAATTAAGTATATTACACATAGTAAATAACATGTAAATATAATCAGAACAACATATAATTAACATAAACATGCACACTACTCAACCAGATAATTCACATAAGAAGATCAATTATCTTTTGTAATAATTTATTGACTTGTTGTAGACAGATGTTCCTCCCAGCCATAGACTACACTTCTCATAAACACTCATTAGTGGGTCACTCTCGAACTGGGGCTAGAAATCTATCGGGGCAAAGAATTCCTAACTTGGGATAAGGTCTAGAAAACAGTATAAATTTTTAGAATAAGGTGACAATTCCAGGAACCATTCTATAGCCTCTCATTCCCCACATCCTGCCCTACCCCATGAAGTGTATCCCCTCTCTTCTCAACAATCCTTTTGTTTTCCCACTTCCCTTCTAGTTCTTCAGCAACAGGCTGAACATGAAGTCTCATAGCTCTTTAAGTGCAGCCTAGCATACAGGAAAACAATTCCCAGTAGTTCTCTCACCTAAAGATAATGATCATGATCTTGAAAAACCTCTTCTTCAAAATGTACATAGACCTAACAACCTACTTCTTTAGCTCTAATTACCCAGATTTACAGATTACAATCAACTCCTTCAATTACAAGTACCAAAGATGGATGTTCGAAAGGTATGAATCATAGGATTCATGGTAAGAATGATGGGGATCATGGGAATTATACTTCAGGAAATATTGTTGTAATATTCCCTTGGGATTAATCCCCCTTGTATTAGCCCCTCTTCCTAGACTCTTATCCCCCTTTCCCTTCTAGTGGATTTCTATCCCCCCATACTATTTTTCTCTAGTTGGTCTACAACAATGATGTATTTTTATTAATAATTTGAGTGTGCTTACATATTACAATGATAACATCGTTGGCATTTTAGCATCTAGGCTCTCCAACATAATAATCACACATGCACTCTGGCTTATAATATCCTAGTTCACTAGCCTATAAAACACATGTACAATTATAACTGGGGATCAACTTGGGGTATTACACTTATAGTTCTTCGTGCATGGATACGGGTCTTGCTTGTTTTTAGGGTAGTCACTAGAAAAGTGACCATATTAATGATAGGACTTACATTTAAAAGGAAGCCACTCATAGTCTAGCTACGGCACATGGGTCCATCTATCAAGGGAAAATTTGAAAACTTTAAGTATTCCTTTCTCTATATCTACTTCTACACAGATTCTAGCACATGCATACAATGTCGGTTTGGGTTTATATTTATCTATATATTTTCCCAACGAATGACGTATGCATTTTCAGACATCGTCTCCCCAATAGTGAAAAGGGAGATGGGGGAGATGAGCCCAAACAAGGATAGTTGTGGGGATATCATGCTCTGAATCAAAATTTGGAATCCATCATTTCAAATACATTCCCTGAGATCCCTAAAGTTATGGGCTATTACGAAAGATCAAATCCATGTCTTATTTGAACTCAAAAATGAATGTATAAAAACCCTTACCACATAAATAATGGTTGAGACGTCCTCTTATCAAAGTTTTCTAATTTTGCGCAATCCAAAAATCCATCTATTGTGAGGAGGGCCAAATAATTTTAAAGTGACTGACAAGGCCCTTTGCAGAATACACAAGGGCCTTACATAGAGATGAGACATGAGGAATGATGATTTTCATTTATTTGGTCATGTTTGTCGACAAACTGAGAACGAGTAGGACATGAAGAAGGTATCCCCAAAGAGTCGATCAACTACTTGAGAGATTTTAAATCAAATTTAAATTCCAGTGGAGGGTCTGGATCCCCTCCTAACATGGATGCAAACCTGAGAGGACTAGGGGCGACGATGGATTAGGGTTTTTGTAGAGTGATTAGGAGCTAGATTGGACTATTTGATAATTCTTAATGATAATGTTAGACAATATTTTATGATAATAATAATAATTGCACCGAAAGTCATTTTTTACAACCCAGTGTGAAGAAGACATGTAATTCCTTCCATCTAGATTGGACTATTTGATAATACTTAATGTTATTGTTAGATAATATTTTATGATAATAATAATAATTGTTCCGAAAGTTATTTTTACAACCCAATATGAATAAGATGTGTAATTACTTCCACATTCAGTATGGAGTTGACACATGGCATTTTTAAAAAGTATTAATAACAAAAAATATTTGAATGTGGGCCATAAATAAAATATTTCAATGTCCACCTTAGTAAAATAATTTATATCAACTTTATATAGAGAGAGATAATGTAATTGAAAGTACAAAGAAAAACTTTGATGAGGATAGGTGATTTTCACTTCCCACTATGAGGGAGATGTGGAATAATTCCTTGAATGTTTAATATGGAGTTAAAACATGTCATTGAAAAGATAACAAAAAAGTATTTATGTTTCAACCATAAATAAAGTGTTTCAATGTCCATCTCAGTAAAATAATTGTATATCAACTTTATATAGAGAGAGGGAATTAAAGTAATAAAAAATATTAAAAAAAAAAGTTGATAGGTGCTTTCTACTTCCTATTACGAGGGAGATGTGTAATTCCTTCAATACTTAATATGGAGTTGACACATGTCATTTGAGAAATAACAAAAATATATTTATATGTCTACCATAAATAAAACATTTCAATATTATATATGATGATGATGATGATGATTACCATCCACTAGGACACTTT
>SNQJ01S0016104.1:105423-116735 GCA_010110895.2 Picea sitchensis
CTTTGCGGGTTGAGTTATCCTAGAAGAATGGTTGGAGGACCCATGCTCTCATTATTGTCTTATCATGATTGATAAGGTGCACAAATGGATGAACTCCAAAGTGGTCCCCTTATGGTGAAAGCCCTCACGGGAAGACACTTTGCAGATTGAGTTATCCTAGAAGAATGGTTGGAGGACCCATTCTTGTATGTGGAATAATGAGATGACGATCAAGCAAATTGTTGGTGAAACTACCCTAGATGGATAATGTATGTCATTCCATTTTTGGTGGTATGTGGAATGTCACATAACTCATCATGGTTTGAGAGTTATGGCCTTATGAAGATGAAGGACCCCCACATGAAGGCTTGAAGCCCCCAAGGTCAAATAAGTCAAAGTGACCTAAAAGAAGAAATCATTATTTAAATAATAATGTAAAGTGACAAAGTCAAGGTGGATTATTTAAATAATAAAGAGAAGTGACAATATCAAGAAATGATAAAGTAAGGTGACAAAATCAAGAAGGAATATTTAAATGATAAAGTATTGGAGAACTTTCTATTTATGGAAAGTGGTTAACCCTAAAATAAGGAAAATAGGTTAAGTGACCTAAAAATGGGTGAAGTGGCCTAGATGATGAAAGCATAATTAAGATATCAATGGTATCTTGTAGATCATCTTTTTTGTGGATCAATGGAGAGCTTCTTGTGAGAATATCTTTTGGAGTATTGGTGGAGAGCTTCTTGAGAATTTTTGGTGTGGAGCACTTGAGAATATTGAATATCTATAGGTGACTGAGGTAAACAAATAATATCTAAGCCGAATTTCAGAGGGAAGGTGAAGAAAAGAGGGTTGGAATTCAAGGGAGGATAAATTATTTTCATGATGCTTTCTAAGGAATGTTATTTACAAGTCATCTCACCATTTTCGTAATAACTTTTTTTCTATAATGATTCAGATAGTGAGATTGATATTCCATTGAGGAAACATATCCAAGTATATGTGGTAAAATATTCATATTGTGGGTCATTGTATATTTGGAGATACACTCCGTGGAAAATAGGGTTTGTGGCTAATCCGGAAACTAGTCTAAAACAAGTGTTTCGGGTAAAAACGTCATAAATTTTTCATAACACATCCAAATTCTGTGAGACCAATTGTGTTGGTTATATTACAGCATTTAGTATATTGTGTAATATTTTCAGATCTATTCAACAAAAATTCCGTGCGGGGCACGCTCTACAAGGTCACTCTCTAGAATAAGCCATAATTCAGCAAGGTATGCCATTTTTGCTATAACTCCTTTTCTAAGAGGTTCCAAGTAGTGAAACCTGGATGAATTGCATAAAACACACTGAAGAACATTGTGTATTAGTTTCATATCTTTATTCATTACAGGTACAGAGTTATGATTATTTCAATTTAGGTTTGTTGATTAATCCAAAAATAGTCATGGTTGAGACAAGCAATTGATGAGTTGGCACATACATGAGGTGTATATTTGATGATTTTGGTACATATTGATGAGTCATTGTTGATGATTATTTGACACGTTATTTGTATATACTTGGTACATGGTTGGATGCACTTGTTTATGGTACAGGTTGATTACCGGTTGTTTGGCACAGGTTGGTGCATGGTTGATGCACTTGTTTATGGTACAGATTGATATCTGTTGAGGATTGTTGCCTCATCTTAGTTGGTGCTAAGAATGTAATTTGAGTCTTGCATATATATCTGGTGCTCTTGTAGAGTTTTACTCTATTTAGTTGTTGTTGAAAAACCCTCGGATTGAAGTCCATAATAAAAAGAAAAATTTTACATACATCTTGTGCTCCTTGTGTTCCTTGTGGAGATGATTTGTTTATGATATATTTTTTATATGTATTCACATATAACTCATTATTAATGACATAATTGAGTAATGATTAAATGTTGAATGCTAACTAATGAGTTTTATTAGCCAAGAAGTTTTTGGGAAAAAGATCCCCTCATTCACCACCCCAGCCCCTCCTCTAAGTGTGGTAGAGTGTGTCCAACATATAGCATACTGAGTAAATATTGACTTAAAAGGGTCAGAATGTTTGCATACTCAGTAAATATTCGAGCTTAAAAGGGTCAGGAATATTTATAAATAAAGGCCTCATTATCAAAGACCAAGTTGAATTAAGGAAGGAATTTCAAAAGGTAAAAGAAGCCAGGAAAGAAGGAAAATGGACAATAATAAAAAATCAAAAAGCTATTGTTAGGGATAGAGACCAGAAGGATAATAATAAATAGGAATTTGGGACACAAGGTAAAAGAAGTCAGGAAAGAAGGAAAATGGACAATAATAAAAAATCGAAAATCTATTGTTAGGGATAGAGACGAGAGGAATAATAATAAATAGGAATTTGGGACACTTGGGATCCATTTTTGGAACTGCCGTGGATTTTCATGGCGCAAAGCTCCTATGATAAGTTGGATCTCGAGTGATATTGATATTATTTTTGTAGTTGAAAATTTGGAGCATGAAGATTCTAAGGTCCCTAACATAGAAGTATTTGTCTTGTGGTTGGCATGGAACAAAAAGTCCCACAGTAGATGGATAGGAAGCATAGCTTGTTATATTAGAAAAATAATTTTTCCTCGCATTCAACTTCATAAGATTGACCCTCTAAATCAATACATTTGGATAGAAATTTTAGACACCAATGCTAAGAAGATGTATACAGAAATTTTCTATTTTGCGCCTATTAATTCTACTTTTTATAAATAAAAAAATATAGATAGCAATTGTCCCTATAATAATTTAGAACAAGATATTTATAATTTGAAAAATGAAGGTAATATCCTCCTGCTAGGAGACTTTAATGTTAGGACTGCAACTAAACAAGCTACACTTTTAAGCATTGATTCCAACCATAATTATTTATGGCTAGATAAGGAGCTTGTTTTATCTAATAGCTACAAAAGAAGCTCTAAAGACCTAATTGAGAATTTGTTTGGTACTGAGTTGGTCAAGCTCTGCAATTCTCAAGAACTAATAATTTGCAATGGAGTAATGAAGTAGCCAAAATCCAACCAGATGACTTGTATTCATGGGCTAGGTAGTAGTGTTGTAGATTATGTGATATATAATATCCTCGTTTCCAATCAAATAACAACTTTTAACCTTTTAAATGACCATGAACCCGACTATGATCATAAACCTTTAACCCTAACTCTAAACTTTTCCATGAATAGGAGTGCCATTGAAGAGAATTATAATAATCAAAGATAAATTCACTTTGAAAAAAGAAAAGTTGAGATTTTCTTAAGGGATTTAAATACTAAATTACATATCCTAACTTATAAGGACAACATTGAAGAACTCTATCATAATTTTACAACTACCCTTTCCACTTCTATTGAAGAAATCTATCACGCATGCAAGCCTCCTCTAATGATATTTGTGTCACATGCTATAATTCCTCGTGTGAGTGAGCCTCAGCGAGATTTTTATTTCATGTTGCACTTCTTTGTGGATCCAATATTATTCTAGTGACTCTTGAGTCACCCTCTATACTTGTTCTCGGATCCTAGCCTCCTTGAGTGACCTTTGATTTGCGCATTGTAACTCTTCGCATGCTCTTTCTTCATCTAGTGCTCCTTGTGCATTACACAAAAACTTCTTTTTTTAGCAACGTCAAACTTTGGAGGGTTATGAGGTGCATTTCTTATCTTCCCGTCACCATGCTCAATGTATAATCCTATCTTTTCCCCTCCATGGGTTACTACCTAGATTTTATCCTCCTCGTTCTTCTTCTTTTTCTTACATGACTCAACATGCACCATGTTAAAGTTGGTATTCTTGTTCTCCCACTTCTTCAGTAAGTTGGGACAATCTTAGGTGACATGATTAAGACTATAACAATATGCATAGAGACACACGATATGGTACAAAATCATGAGACATGACAAATCTCACCGCAATTAAAACATGTGCGGGGTCTACCTCCCCCTCCACCATATCCTCGACCGTGATCATGCCCATATCCAACTCTAGGACCTCCTTGGTATCCACCTCTTTTCCTGCCACAACACTCAGCACCTTTATGCTCTTCATGTACCTAGAATGCATCACGGGTATTATCTTTCATCAACTGGAGTGAGCGGCAACTATTGACATCATGCCTAACAGATTTACAGAACTTGCAAAATAGAGCGTGAGTCATCATTTTGTACTTTCTACAATGTTGGGTAGCAGGGTGGCACATGGCCCCACTGTCTGCATATTTCACACCATTCCATTTTTCCATACGGAAAATGATTAGGTGTGCTCACTGCCACATAATTTGGTAGGAAAGGGAATTCATTTCTTTGATTTCCTTCCGAGCGATAGGTGGTACACCATACGTGCTCATGCACAACCTTAATATTAGCCATATTCTACAGTTGCATCATCAAGTTGGTCAGTTGCAACTGCACCTGTTCCAATCCTGTCGATGTCTCCACCCCTCCTGGTGTAGCTTCCATATGCATGTAAATTTCTATCGCCTCAACTTGATTTGTCAACTTCTACTATGCGAGTGACACTCTGATATGGGGAATTCACCCTAAAATAAACCATTCCCTATACTGCATATCCTAGATTTGGAATTTCATCCTATCCAACAATATTATAAACTGTTGGTCATAATATTAGACAATTTCTCCTTCCTTCTGCTTGATCTCTTTTATCTCTATAATACATTGGGATTCTGACTTACGTTACTAGAAATCACTAAGTAGATCTTGCTTAATCTTGGCCAGGGACCTCACCTGTTATACTGACACAATATCCTTATACTTCATATACAAAATCAAGTCTTTACCCCTAAACGTGTTCTCCAGCTGTGTGATTTTAGTTGTTGTGTTTGTGATTCTCTTCATAGACTAGACTTCTTCACATGTAAACTTGTGCTTCTATGCATCATCCTTACCCTTTCCATTGAACATGGATAGTCTTAGTGTACTATCTTGATTTTCCATATTCAAACTCTAGCTAGTTTCGCTTCTCTGACTGCTAAGGGATTGATATTGCCACACCACTATTCCTCGAGGTAAAGTATTTTTGACTTCACTTTCTTCTTCACTCGTCTCTTTTCTTCTCTCCTATTATTCTCTTTCTTCCACTCCAATATATTCATTACATGTTGTGGTTTCTTCCTGATTAAAAAAGTGCAAGGGGGTGGTACAAAGGGGGGCTAAGCTTGGATATTATTCTAAAACTTCTCGTGAGGTGAACCAAATAGGTATCTACTTGCAGTCACGCAAGACCATATACTATTGCCAATTCATCTCCCCCGCCACTAGGGGAGCCTTCATATCCCTCTTATTCCAGTGCACCAACACTATCTGCTCTACCTTCATGTCCTAACCATGCACCACAAACATGTGTTATGTCTTCCAGGATGACCTACGCACTACAAGTATGTGATCTATCTCCCGGTCCAATCTTCACACTTCCACTTTATGCACAATCTTTCTCTTCGAACAACACACTACTACTCTACGAGCCATCCTCTCTTATTATCAGCGTACCACTGTTTTGTGCTTCATCTTCTTCTAAGGTTGCAATACTCTACAACAACCAAGGGGTGTGGACTTTGTCACCTAGGTCCATACTAGTATCACTACTAGTATCCCTACTAGACTCCATATCCTATATTCCACACCTCTTTGCAGGGTTATTCTCGTATGTGCTCCACTCTAGCACACCATACTCTCCTACACTATCACCTGGTGTGGTTTATTTTCTCTTCATATTGGAGCCAACCCCTCGTCATGTTCCCCTAGCTAATTCTTTTCCACTTCTCTTTTCCACTCTTTGTCTTATCTCAACTCTTCTTGTATACCTCTCGACTCTTTTTCTCTTTTTCTCTTTTGGGTCCATTCCATACCTCAATTCATATCAACAATTTATAAATCTTCCTCAATGGATCCATATTCTCTCTGACTTTCCCCCGTCTTTGTAACACCCCCCCCCACGGTAGGGGACTTTACTTGACCATTCGATCGGGCTCCATGTGCAGTATGCCTTTCTCCACGAACAACATTTTTATCCAAAGTGGAATTTATTATGGCATTTTCCTTCTCAGTCCTTCTACAAACTTTATTTCATCCTCGTTGAAATAATCATTGTATTCCACTGTGAATTCAACAATGTTGCCTTCTTTTACTCGAGAAAAGAAGAAATCAATAGCTCGAGTCCACTTATTAACCAACGCTCTCAATTCTTCAATCTTGGCTTGATCCCAAACCACTAGCTCCAATGGCCACACTGGAGAACTGGCCATTAGCTCGAGCAAAGAAGAAATCAATAGCTCGAGTTAGGTGTTGCAAATACAGGTCAGGGACATGGTCAAGAGGAATTAATTCAAGCTGTTATGGAGCCCAAATGGACTGATTTATACAGGCATGCATTTCCTAGTAGTTATCAGAGAACTTTTTTATTTATGGCAAGATCAATTTTTTTTTTTTTCTTTTATTTTTTTTTATTATTTTTATTTTTTTTTCAGTATGGACAACAAAATCACTATTCCATATCCGTTGGTATGTTCAAATTTCTATCTATGTATATCTCATATCAAACTTGATAACAATATATATCTTAATTTGTTATAGTACTATTTCTTGGAACTTCAACAGTTGGTGGTAGGGTTAGTTTCCAATGTTGGTGACCTCATCACCAATGTCATGGACATATATTGTAATTTCAAATATTAAGATGTAATACAAACTCTAGCTTTACAAAAAAAAAAGGAATATGTCAACTTTGTGACATTCAAAGTGTTGAAGATGAAAATTAATTTCTCTAGAGTTTCTTTGAATAAGCTAATTGAACTGGATCATGAGCATAATAAAAGAGACTTGAACCTCATAAATTTTGGTATAAAAGAATAACAATAGGAGGATATGATAGAAATAGTAAAAGAAGAATTAAATAATAAATCACAAATTGATACAACTTACCTCATAGAAGCAAAGAGGCTAGGAAAAATAAGTGATCACAAAGATAGGTTGATTCGTTTCATAGTAAGTTGTAATGACCATAAATATAGTGTTGGATCATGTTGTCATTGATGTCAATGGTTTGATTGATTGATGTCATTGATTGATGTCAAGTGATGGATTGATGTCAAAGGATTGATTGATTGATGATTGATGTAATATCATTCTTATGGCAAGGAGTCCCCATGATATTGAAAACCAACTAAGAATCCTCAAGGATTTTTGCTCCAATATGGGTATGATTGTTAATGTTGATAAGACTAAGGTCATGATTATTAAATACAATAAAATCACTTATGATACATTCGTATATGACAACAACAACTTGGAGGAGGTGACTTCATACAAATATCTTGGAATTGATATTCACCACAAGCTCAGCTGGAATTATATCATTGAGGAAAGGATTATTGGAGGATGAAAAAATTATTATGGGCTTGAAAACAATTGTAATTCAGTCGGTCTTTGGATTTTGGATAAGAAGAAAATCCTCTTTGAGACTCTCATTACACTTGTTATTCTTTATGGATGTGAAGTCTAGGGCTATAGTATCTCTCATTAATCCTGGAGAAAGATAGAGAAAATACAAAATAAATTTATAACCTATAATCTCAAAATTAAAGAAAATACCCCCTATCCCATCCACCTCTTAGAAACAAGCCTCTCTCCCATTGAGAGCACGGTTATGACTAGATACCTAATGTATAAGAACAAGTTAAACAACATGGAAGACAATAGGCTTCCTAAAATTTCTTCAAAATTAAGTCGTAACCACCATCGACTCAAGCGAGGATGGCATAAATATTCTCAATCTTGGTTAAACTATTGAGGAATCATGGAAGACACCATTTTACAGAATAAAGATACTATTAAAAATATCATCAAATCAAAATTTAAGGAGAAAATGTGGTGTGATAAAGAGTTAGAGGAATAAAAAAAGTTAAGGTATTATAAGGATGTAATCAACCCTAATCTAGAAGATCAAAACTATCTATGTGTTTTGACAAGTGTAAAGAAAAAAAAATAAGCATTGCTAAGATAAGAACAAATTCTTAGGAGCTCCATAGTGAAACTTGGCATTGGTCAATTCCTAAAAAGCCATGTGATGAAAGAGTGTGTCACCGTTGTGACACTAAGAAGGTTGAAGATGAAAAACAATTTCTCTTAGATTGTCTAGCCTATACCCAAATTAGATCTCATTTTAAAAATATGAGTAAAGATTTATTTTATTTTTTAGTGAATAAATATTAAATAAGATAAAAATAGGAAAAAAATTAAATTAACTTAAAATCAAAATTTAAAATTTTGATTTTATAATTATTATATAGGGTATGTTTTTATTTAGTTTAGTTTTTTGGGGGCATTGTCTAATTATAAGCAAGGGAAACATAAATCCGTAAGAAATCACAACTTTTTATTATTTAACATGAAATTATGAATGCAGAAATGGATTCAGTTTATTGAAAAAAACCTCTAACACTAGCATTATACAGATTTAACAACTCAAATCTACATATCCAGTATTTCAGATAAATATCCTAACACATTGGGATCAAATCTTATGTTGGACATTTAGGATTAAAAAAATTTGGATCAAAATTGATGTTGGACATTTAGGAACTAATTGGAAGCACCTTCGAGGAATTGCAAAATTAATATTCAGTCGTAATGTTGATAGCTTTGTGCTTACAAAATCGATTCGGAGCTTCCTTCCACGGTCATGTCGTCCTGTGGCTTCTTCACTGTTAGAACAAATATTAAAATTTTGGCTTTTGGTAGTTTAGGAGGAAAAAGTTTATAGTGTTTAGCTACCGAAAGTGCAAACTTTCGATAGCTTAAATCTCAGGTTTCATATGCCCTTAGCTGCCGAAAGTGTATCGGCCAAGACCAAGCATTCAAGCATCACGCATCAAGCCACATGGAGGAAGAGCTCATGAGGAGGCACAAAAAAAATGCAATAAACGAAAATAAAATCACTATAATAAGGTTTCACACAAATGCCACGTCACCATTTCGGGGTTTCGGCCATCGGAGGTTTGGCTGACGTAAAAATTTTAACCATTGCTCCGAAACTCGAAATCCCAAAATCTTGAAATCGGGTTTCGGGACGTTCGGTGGCTTACGGCGCTTCGAAATCGCACTATTAACCACCTAAATCCAGGACTTTCTGTGGCTAAGAGACCCCTATTTTCGGATAGTTAGCTGTCGAATCGCAAATGTTTTTTAGTGGATAAACTGCCTCAGCAAAAAATCAGTTTTATCAGTCATGGAGAGGTCTTTTTGCGCGCTCAAATGGTCGATTCACATATACATATCCTAATATTTCCATTGGTGCATTCATATTTTCATTTGGAGCTCGGGAAGGTAGTCAAAAGTCCCCCGAAATATGAGGTTCGTTTTCAGAAATATGTCGTTTTTTACTATGTTGAGTCATCATTTTCAAATGATGATTCTAAGTGACTCGGATATCATTTTGAGAAACAGTGGGAGGTTTTTGTGCCTAACACGTCAAAGATCAATAACCTCCCTCAGTTTTCCTACAAATGTCACATATTTGGATAATCGAATCCATCTCCAAGCCCTAATTTTCGGATCTCAAAATTTCCCCGTTTGACACATGTTTTTGAAAGGCAGATCTGGAGAAAATGGAAACGGATCTCAGAAAAACGAGAGAGTTTTTTGGTCAGAAGAAAACAGATGAACAAAAACCTTTTTCATTTTATACACAGTTGTCACGATTCGTGAGATACAGAACCATAACCGCAACCCCAATTTTCAGCAGTTTGGCCCATTTTCTATGGCAGAAAGTTTCTGAATTTGATGGTAATTGTTGTTATCTTTTGGGAGGATTTCGACCTCAATACCTACATGAAATGCCTGTTCATTTCTAGAGGGATTTATTTTGGAATCCGAATCATTTTTCAATTATTCAAAAGGGGGCAGAAGACATATATTATTGTATCTTCTTGAAGAAAAAAAGGGGGAACAACCCGGGAGCCTTTTGGAGGCTGGGTTTGTAATGTATTCATTTTCAGCAAATATAGAACAGAATGCCAAGAGATTCTACACCTTGTCACTGTCTAATTATGTCTTCTTCCTGTGTTACTGTTTCTGAAGTTTTCATCACTTCTCTTTCTTCTTTCCATTTATTAATTTAGCTTGTAATGGTTACAATTCAGTGATACTTCTATTGTAGCTAACTTAAAGCATTCCTTAAAGTGCAGTTTTCCTCTGTTTTGCCGTGGGTAGAACAAGACCTACATCTTAATTGTTTTGCCTTATTTACAAGTTTTATTTGTTCATAGCTTTTTCTCTGTCTTGCTATGAGTAAGACAAGACCTGTGTTTAGATATTTGAAGTTTGGTGTTATTTCTTCCATTGAAATAAAGATTAGACCTATCAGAATTAGATACCTAATTCTTTGTTTCAGTCTTCTTCATCTCCTATCCTCTATCCATCTTCTTTATTAAATCAATTAGACAAATGATGTCATGCCTCTTTGTTTATGATCTATAAATGAGTGAAGGGCATGTTTCAGACCTAGTTCTAGAAGTCTCTTATGACTGATCAATCAACAAATTTTTTTTCATTTAAAATGTGCTAAGGCTTGGCTCTATTACAACCTAGAGTCAACTCTTGCGACAACGTGCACCTTGGGACTTGATAAATTATTTTAAATCCCCGTCATGATTCAACAAGGCACACATATTTTAAACTACATTACATAAACAACAAAATAATCTAGAAAACAGAATCATGACACTTGCCTTCCCTGGCCGACGCATATGGCTACATGAAAATTTTCATCACGAGTCGGTCGGCCATGAAACTTTCCATTTCTGCGACTGAATTTCTTTACGGTGATCGCTCATTTCTCAGCAAGTCCAAACATTCAAAAGGTCTCCATAGCCAAAGAAATGGAAGTTATGGAGCTGGGCTCGTCCATTCATTACATTGACCAATTTAACGACTGTAATTAGTTCGTCAGTCAGTTAAAGGGCGTGTTCCTGGAACTCAGGCAGTCTCTGTCGCCGGCGGACAATAATGGACTTTACGACTCTAATAAACAAACAATCTGCATTCTGTCTAACCGTTCGGAATGCGGACATAGATTTAAAGTAGGTTGGGTAACCAGCTAAGCTATCATTTCCTTGATGTTCCTTCTCCGTCAACTGTTGTCTAACATCAGACGCACTTTCTCGTCGTCTTGCAGTTAATTATTTAGCCGCCGAGAGTGGGTATTATCAAGGGAAACCAGTTGTTGATTGATAATGTGGGAGATGCCAACAAATTCTTCCACGGTATTTCAATCCATCCTA
>SNQJ01S0016104.1:132739-143225 GCA_010110895.2 Picea sitchensis
CCGAATAGATTATTTCAATCAAATCAATTTTTCAGTTGGATTGAATTCATATGATTCACATGATCTAAAGTTGGAGTCACGACGATCTCATTGCACCTTTGAAATCATGAAGATAAATCAGATCATCTCCAAGTATATGTATATACATTCTCATATGCTTTGGATTAATCACGCAGAAGCAGTTCAAGGCATTTTCTGTTGGCTGTTCTTACTGAAATTTTCTTCCTGAAGATTTTGTAGCCGAGACAAAAAATTGGCTTCACGCACGAATAGAATGGAGGCCTGTCGAAAGCAAATTCCGCACATGGTTGTGAATTTGGAGATTTTGGAAGCCAGAAATGTTATTGTTAAGGCTGCCGGGGGCCGAGACACTCTGTTTGTTCGATATTATCTGTCTACTGGCAATGGCAATGGTGAGGGGAATAATAATATTGCAGTGAATTCCAGGGAAGTGATGGCAACGCGAGACCCTCAATGGAAACAGACTTTCCGCTTGGAGTGCGGTGGGAATGTTGACCAAGTTAATGCTATTTGTGAATTGCAAAAGCAGTCTGTTAGGTTTGAATTGAGAGAGAGGAGCAGCAGAGTTAGAGTACTGGGAAGTATGTTTAGAGCGTCCAAACTGGTGGGATGGATTGAAATTCCGTGGAAGAAATTGTTGGCATCTCCCACATTATCAATCAACAACTGGTTTCCCTTGATACCCATTAATACTAGTGTTAGTGGAGGTTCCCAGCGGCCACCCAGTTTGCACCTTGCAATCTGTCTTAAGCCTCTGAATCTGGTTGATTCGGTTTCCCAGCCTGCTAAACAATATGAGGCAGAGATGGGAATATATGATCCAGAAGTGAACGAAAACAGAAGGAACTATGTGAATGTGAATAGGCGCATTAGGCGTCTAGAACGGAATGACTGTCGATGCGGAGGAAAAGTATGGTGCCCAGGTATCCATGAGGGGGCTATTTTCGCTGTTGTAGGATGAGCAGCAGCACACACGACTGAGAATTGGATATTGGTTGAGTGTGCATAGAATCATATGTTATATGAAATTCGACTTTTGTTGACAATATTACACACCATTCCATTCAAAGACTCTTGTTTCCATTCACGCATTGTAATGTTTTCAACTCCTGTTATGTATATTTGGTTTATAAATGCTCCTGTTATGTATATTTGGTTTATAAATGGTTGGTCTAATTTTTTTTAGGGTGGTTTATGGTGGTAAAATTGATCAAAGATTAGTTGTAAATTATTATTGGTTGTTATTTGTTATTTTTTATTGAGTAATCATTGTTATTTAAAGAAAAAGTAGCCACTTGAAATGACTTGTTAGTGATTGTAAAGAGGACAAACATTCTTGATATGTAGGAAGAATAAGCTTTTAAGATATAGAAATAGTTTTAAGTCTTACTCCGAGACTAAAAAATGGGTTTAATGAAAATAATATAATAAAAGACCAAAAATCATTATGACTATCATTAACCATAATTTCATACATGAAACTAAATACTATCCTCCATTACAATTTAACATATATATATATATACTATCCTCCATTACAATTTAACATATATATATATATATTATAAAATAAATAATTGTATTTATTTTATTAGTACTTTTATTTTATCATATATATAATATAATTAATATTATTAAAATATTTTAAAAATACGTTTAATAATCAAATAAATAAATTAATATATTATTATTTTTTTAACTTCAAAACAATTTTTCCTTTTTCTTTTTAAAATTCATAAAAATTCATCAAATAATTAATTGAACAAATAAAATACATATACTTTTAAAATCCCTTTAAAATTTCAAATTCATCTAATAATTATTGAATCAATGAAATCCATATAATTTTGATATCCTTAAAATAAATGTATCTCTATTCACATAAATGCACTTTAGAGTTTCTATTATAACATTGTCTCACAAATATTATAATAATAACATTGTCTCACAAATATTATAATAATTATTGAAAACTTTGCACTGTATCTTTGAGTTTTGATTCTGTAACTTCTGCAAAAAGGTTTTGATTGTTCTCCTCATCGACAAAGGAAGAAAAGTATAGAGCCAGTTTTAATATGTCAACTAGGTTTGTTATTCTCTCTTCCTTGAAGAGTGTTTGGAAGTGATTTTTCCCCAGATTTGCTATCCCTTCAAAGGTGGTGACAGGTTTGTCTTCCTGATCCTTGAGGCTCCAGATTGTATTTGCTGCTTTCCTTCCCTTTGCGTAGGCATGGAAGAATTTTTTGTTTCCGTCCCCATTTTCAAGCTAGATTGCCCTGCTTTTTAGTCTCCAAGTTGTTTCCTTGTTGTTATCACATAAACATGTAAGGGGGTGTTTTGGTGAAAAGAATGACAAGAGGTGGGTTGAAAAACCCACTTATCCTATGTTTTGATGCGAAGGCACAACAATCTAAAGGGAAGGTTGATCTGGACAGTCAGAGTTCGCGTGCCCAGATCTACATTCAAGGTTTAATTCTGGACCCCCCCCCTTTCATTCTGGTTTTAATGGGTGGGGGGGTCCGATATGAGAGTGCACAGGTTTGAGCGGCTGAGATTGGAATGCCTAGATCAATGCCACAGGTTCCATTCCGGACCCACCCCCGTCGTTCTGCCTTTAATGGGGGGGGGGGGTTCCGACATGGGTGGTTTTGAATGTGGCCCCCCCTAAATATTTTTACCACTTACCGCTCTCACCTCCTAGTGTCATCTGTCTCTCGATCCACCTCTCTCTTCTACTTGTCACATTCCCACTCCCCTCCCACCATGCACCTTTCCTCCACTCACCCCTGCATCATGTCCCTTTCTCTTCATCCCTCTTATCTTCCGACACCTGTTTCTCCTCCTCCAAATCACCCATCCTAGCGACGTGTTTTCCCCCTTTGTCAATCACGTACCCCCACGTCTTCTTCTCAGCCCTGTGTCTCCTCCACCTGGCTCTCACATCTCAGGGCCCACGAGTTCTGTCACTTGCGTTTGCCCAACCACTTTCCCTCTGCCACATCCATCCACATGGCCTCTCCTCATTTCGTCTCCACACCAAGCTGTGAAATCACCTCTGCCTAGCCATCATCCATGCACCGCTTTGTGTCAGGTGCTCTGGTCATCACGCCGGATCCCACATCTTCTTGCTACTCTTGTCATGAATTCCCTAAGCAATTCCAGATGGCAGAATGAGAAGGCCTCCATGTCCTTCAGAAGCATAGTTGATTGGGGCCTTACCCAATCCCAATGAAGCAGTTGATGGTGGTTGGACATCGTTTCCACCATAAATGGAAAGTCCAGAAAAGGATTGCAAGCTTGTCAACTCATGTGCAGGCCCGTTCTGAAATGCAATTGTGTCTAACCGAAGTTCACAACTGACCAAAGACTGCATGCACAGTCTGTCAGGAAACATGTAGACATAATGCCTTCAATGCATTGATTCAAACTTGCTTCTGTGGTTTTGCTTGGAGTATATACAGACATTTTTGCCATTTTGTTAGTGTCGATGGTTGAGCTAGGCTCCCAATTGTAAAGTTTGATGAAGCATTGGTTTCCCTGGTTATGTATTGGCATCTAAGACTTCTTGTTTAATGAAAGTCAACTTCTTTTCACATCTGTATACACTGTGTTAAGACACTTAGAATTGGAGGATCCAGTTGAGGGTTATTATGTTGTTATGGTGTATGATTGATCATAGCAGTATTTTTTACTAGTCTTGAAACAATTCTCTGTGTTATCCTTTCTCTCTTACACTGAGTAACTCGGAATTGGAGGATCTAGTCGAGTTTTTACAATTGCATTGTGATGTAGGTTTGATCACTATGTTGTTGTATTTGTGTCACTTAGGCACATTTCAGTGTCTTGTTTTTATTCTATGAACTATTGGAAGGCCGGATGCTCATAGTAGTCTCATCCACCATTCTCATCAAGTTTTCCTTCTACTCATTTTAAGCTCAACTTCCTAACTGAATTTAGATCAAGACCTCCCTTGCTTGTGCATGCATGGAATAGTTTTCTGAGTTAAAACGATATTCTGTTGGGCCAGCACCCCTTCCACCACCCCAATTTATTCATTTGTGACATATAAAATTGATGGGCATCAGGCTTACTCCTGCCACAATCTAGGAGTGACTTCTAGTGCTAGATATTCTCGAAAGGAGGATCTTGTTGGACTATTGTGTCTTGGAGTGTTGCAGAATAAGGGGAGGGAGTCCCCGAAGTTTGTGACCCTGTCGAGGGGGAGTGACCCTCGGTTGTTTCTAGGATCCTTTGTCCTTGGCTTTTGTTTTCATCTATGTTGTAGTCGTTCCTTCTTCTGAAGGGTTTTGTGCAATATTTTACCACGTGTCCATACTCGTGGCATTGTCTGCATCGGAAAGGCACTCCTTCATAGTCCAGGGTTTGGAATCTAGTGAGTCCCAAGTATGTTAGGTTAATGAACTCCCTTAATCTTTCCCTGATGTTGAGGGAGACCAATATGCGTGCAACAACCATGTTTCCAGTAGCGAGAAATCTCATGTCTGTAGAGATGTATTCCCCATGGAAATTCCCGAGTGCTTTGAAGAAACTTTTCGACCAGAGGTGAGGGGGCAGCCCTAGGAGGCGGACCCAAATGGAAATAGAGTCGATTCTTTCACAGCTTGTATCAAACGTGGGGTTCCAGGGTTTCATAAGAACCGGGGAGGAGTCAATGGTCCAGCTGGTGTGGAGAGCTTCTAAGGTTTGTGTTGGATCGACAAATATAATCATGAACCAACCTATAGAAAATCAAAATATGTTAGGAGAGTGTATCTGGTTTTCTCTCCAATTTGTAGTAGCCCAGGTTCGTAGGGTTCTTTCATTGAAATGTCGGCCATATGATTTACCTATGAGTGCTTTGTCTACCAAAACTGAAACTCCAACCATTGTGAGGTCGTTGCCAAGTGTGAAGTTGGAGTTGGCCTTGGATGACCCTAAGCATTTATTTATTTTTCTTCTTTTTTCTCCAGAGAAGCTAGGGTTCCCTGGTTCAGAGCTGAAGGGAAAGAGAGAGTTTGGAGATTTGTTAAAAATGTAGTCCCATCTGTTGAGATTACGAGGAAGGAGATGTGCTGCTACGAAGCGTTGATCCAGAGTTGGAGAGTTTTGACCCAGCTGATAGGAGAGACATTCCGGTGGCAGAAATACGTTGGTGGAGAAGTCTGGCATGTATTCTTGAGTCGGTCATTCCCCTATGTCCTGGGATTCAAAAATTGAKCTCGGGAGAGTATCGGGGTGAACTTCGAGTTCTCCTAGATCAAGGGTAGGAGAGGGGGGGATCGTTGGGTCGGGGGCTGAACAAGAGACATCGACAAAGAGAGGATAAGAGTAGAGTGTGCAAAAGGAGAGGGAGAGTGGGGAAGAGGGGAGAGTCGGGGCAGGGGCGCTGAAGAGAGAGGGGTTTGAGAGGAGGATAGGGGTGAAAGGGGGAGCCGAAGGAAGGGTCCAGTGATCGCGGCTTGTCCAAGAAGGGGAACCAGTGAAAAAAGGGGGCGAGGAGTCTGAAAAACCTAAGAGGTGAGAAAGGAATTCAGATTGAGGAATCAGGCAGAGAGCAAAGAGAAGCTTAGAGAGGATTGCAGGCAGAGCGGTGGGCCGATAGAGGGAGTGGGGCTGCCAGTTGGCCCAAGCCAGGGTAGGGATTCATCCAAGTCCAAGGAGTAGTCCATATCATCATCATAGGTAGCCATGGGTGGACCATTAGTGTAGGTAGGTCAGCCCCTGCTTCTGGGAGGAGAGAAAATTGGAGGGAGGAAAGTGACGCTAAAGGATGGGCAGGGAGGGGAGGGAAGAGTGGGAGGGAAAAGTGGAGGGAAAGGCATGACTGTCCAGAGGTCATATCAGGGAGGGGGGAAGGGAAGAGGTGTAGGGAGGGTTCTTAGAAGAGTGGAAGGTTCGTGACTGCAGTAGGCGATCCGCGAGCCTCCATAGACTGTGAACCGCAGAGCGCCATCCGATTGTAATATTTAATGGCAAGTACATCAAAAATGTTTATGTTGCCTCATCATAATAATTGTATAAAGTCAAGATCTTGTTTATTATTGTATGAAAATACAAACATAATGGCATGAAGTTAAAAGCATGTTAATAATTATATGCAAATATAAACATAAATGTATGAAAATATAAACATTCTTTTGAAGAGTGAAATGATGAATCAAATAGAAATGGGAATGAGACGAATGGAAGATGTTAGAAAGTACCTAGTGGGATATTAGCATGAGTTCTTCATAAATAATTCTAGGTGGTTGAATAATTAATTGCAAGACATGGAGAAAGTATCTCTACAAATAGATGAAAATATTCTATGTTCAACCTAGAAGAAATTACACATCTCCCTCATACCGTGTTGGAGAAACTGATTTTTGATTATATATATATATATAATTTTTAGTTTCTCTCTATATATAATGAAGATGTTTACCATCATCATCATATTGAAATATTTTATTTATGGGCAACATTGATTTTTTTTTGTTATTAATATTTTTTAAATGATATGTGTCAACTTCATATTAAACATTGAATAAATTACACATCTATCTCATAATGAGAAGCATAAAGTATACATAAGAGTAGCATATTTTATTATTATTTTGCATTACTTTATTTTCTCTCTATAAATTTGTTATAAAATTATTTTACTAGGGTGGACATTGAAATATTTCATTTATGGTAAACAATGAAATATCTTTTTGTTATTTTTTAAATGACATATCAGACAGGCTAAATCGATAACAACCAGTACAGTTTTGATACTACATAGTCGCTTCCATCCACCCTAAAAACAATCACATAAGAGTTTATACAAAAAGTAAAGGACTTCGCCTCTAATGGAAAGGTCAAAACCAGCACAAACATGTGGAATAGATACTTCTCTTGTATTCCTAATAGAGATTAAGTATAAGTGTTGGTCCCTCGTGACCATATAACCACTTATGATATTTTATTTTCCCCTCCTGATCTTTTAGTGATTTCTTTGAAAGAAATCCAGCCTCCATATTTTGATTCTCGGAAGATATGTGTGTAGGAGATCAAAGAAAAGACATTGTTGAGTTCTTTGATCATGTCTTTCCTTTATTCTAGGGCATTTACTTGTAATTTCCCTTTGTTGTCTAGCCAATCGATTATAATTCTAGAGTCTCCAAGTACTTACAAATCCACAATATTAAGCCTTGTTTCCAGAGTGAGAGTGGCCCAGACTCCAAGAAGTTCTTCTCTTGTGTTGGTCCCTGCACCACAAATGAATGTCCACTTATACACTATATTCTCATTGGTCCTTATCAAACCTTACACTCCACTCTCTTGTCCATTATTTTGGGCAGCTCCGTCAAACCAGCTAGTAGTCATCCAATTTTGTGATGGAGACTTTATAGATCTGTGAAATGGCTCTTTTTGGGTAATCTTTACACTTTCCAGGTCCCCAATAATCTTGTACAATACATTGTTAATATATGGGATCCCATTCTCAAATATTGTCTTATTACGCTCTAACCATATATGCCAGCTGACTAAGAAAGGCAGAGTTGAATACTTAGACTCATTCTTTGCCCAATATTCGAAGCATTCAATCATGAATTTCCCCTCCCATTCTTTCCTTAGCTTTAACCCACTTAAAATTATGTGCTAAATATGTTGGGTAAATAAACATTTTACTAAAAGATGGGTAACTATTTCAGAATCCTTTTGGCATAAGTGACAAATGTTAGGTCCTTCCCAATCTCAACTTTGAAGGTTTTCCCAAGTAAGTATTTTGTTTTCCACTGCTAAACATATAAAGAGCTTGATTTTAGGAGTAATATTCCAGCTCTAAATATTCCTCCTCCATCCTGTACATTTCTATTTCCAGATTTTGGATGCTATATCCCCATAATATTTTTAATAGAAATTACCCCTGAATTATCACCCCCAATCCATTGTAGTTCATCATTTTGGTCCCAAAGCTAGATCCCTGGCCCAATTAAATCCCTTCAAAAGCGGTCCCATTTGGCTTCCATAAGCCCCGTGAGGCCAAGCTCTGTACTATATTTCCATTGTGCGAATAAAGTCCCTGGTCGAAAATCTCCTTTAGCCTGAAAGATGTAGCATATATTATTTTGTTTTAAGGAAATAAGGAGTTCTTGTGATAGAATTATGGATTTCCCCAACCCCGGAATTGAATCCATACCTATGAGGACTGAATGACCAGATCCTGGCTTCCATCTTAGCCAATGTTGAATAATATGCAAATATTTTATCAGATTTTTCCAAATATGAGAAGCATTTGTCGTTCTATATGTAGCCAACCTGATCCAGGTAGCTACTGAGCAATGGGGAAGGTATTTTCCTTTTATGAATCTCTGCCATATTCCATCATTCACCAAAACATGCCAAAGAGAGTTTGCCTCCAGCGCTTTGTTAAATAATAAAATGTTTCACAGACCCCATCCTCCTAAAATCTTCGGTCTTGCGATAGAATCCCAACTGCTAAAATATAAATGTTTCTTGTCACTACAACCCAACCATAGAAAAGAAAATATTAGTTGTATAATATTGTTCAGAACAAAAATAGGAATGGCAGCTAGCTCCATCCAATACACAACTTGATTTTCTAAAACATATTTTATCAGTACTAAATGTGCACCTAGTGAAAGCCATCTATTACACCAGAGCCTAATTCTTTTTTCAAAATTTTCAACTAACCACCTCCAGTCTTCCGCCTTGTACCTATCAGTCTTGAGATAATAGCCTAGATATCTAAAAAATTCAGAGAGATCAATACAGTTGCAAGAGGAAGTAGCTTTAAAAGTTTCTAAATCTTCCCCTTAGAGACCCGAGTAATGAAAGGTGGACTTTGTCATGTTTACCTACAAACTCGGCGCTCTACAAAAGGTTTTTAAGATAATTTCAATCTCCCTCCATTCCTGAAGATTTTCTTTTGTCATTAAAAGAACATCATCCACAAAGAAAATATGTGGGATCTTTACTAATCTTGTGACCTTTACCCCAGTTATAATCCCATCAACCTGGATATTCTTTAGGAGAAAACTTAATCCTTCCATCACTAAAATGAACAATAATGGGGAAAGGAGGCATCCTTGCCTCAATCCTCTTTCAATTTGGAATAAAGAGGTAGTCTCCCCATTGATCAATACCGCAAAAGTTGCACTAGACACACAGCTCATTATCCACTTGGTGGTCGAAAAACCAAAACTAATTTGTAAGAAGATCAATCTTAAAAAGTCCCAATTAATACAATCATATGCTTTTTTTAGATCAAGTTTCAAAATTAAAGCCTGCAATTTTCTCAACTTAATGTTTTGTAAGCATTCTTGGGTAGTACCAATGGCATCCATAATCTGACGCCCTTTTAAAAAAACCAATTGTTTACTAGATAAGGTCCTAGAGAGAATAGGTTTGAACCTATTCACTACAATTTTTGCAATAATCTTGTAGCACAGATTACACAGTGTTATGGGTTTGAAGTCTCCAAAAGTAGTTGGTTTGCTGTCTTTGGGAATGAGAGCCAAAAAGGTCGAATTTATGGATCTAACCACTTCACCTCTGATCCTGGAGTCCTCAACCAACTCCCACAACTCAGCCCCTACTAATTCAAAGAAGTGAATGAAGAACTCGACAGTCCACCCATTAGGTCCCAAATTTTTTTCCTTTGTGAAATCTTTGAGTAATTCCCAAATCTCCTCCTTTGTACAAGGTCTTTCAAGATGTATTGCTTACTCCTCCTCTACTAATCAGGGGTATTGTTTCACTACAACAACCAGATCAAAATTATTTGTATGGCCTGACTCCTCGAAGAAACTTTTGTAATATCTGTAAGCATATTTTTTAATATCCTCCTGTCCAGATAGAACCACCTAGTCTTTAGACGTCAATTCCCAAATGTGTTTTCGATTTCTTCTGAAACTAGCAAAGTGGTGAAAAAATTTCGTATTTTTGGTCCCCACTTTTTATCCATATTGCCCCACTCCTTTGTCTCCAAATTTCCTCTTCTACCAGGAGTATTCTGTTTTGTTCTTCCTCTAAGGTATTTAAGTGGTTATATGTCTTTGTTCTCCAAACCCCCCTTGTGATCTCTAGAACTGTGGCCTAGATATCCTCCTCCAGCTGGACTAATATTAAGTTTTTTTGCAACCTCTGTTGCTTTTCCCGGCTTTTGAATCTTTGCTTCAAAAGTTTAAGTTTCCACACTAGTCTTCTCTAAATACCTAGTTCTTGTAAGAAGACATGGTCATTGCATACCTCATGGAAAATTTGCGAAAATTCAGGTTCCTTCAGCCACGTCGGATTTAACTTAAATGGGTAAGTTGATCGATGTGTTGAAGTTTCTAACTGCAGAATAATTGGAGCATAATTCGAAAGGAAGGGATATGCGACCCAAGACCTATACCTTTCTGTATGGTTCAATAGGTCCCATGATATAAAAACTAGATCCATCCTTTTTGAGATACTCTTAGATCACGATCTT
>SNQJ01S0016104.1:157913-170431 GCA_010110895.2 Picea sitchensis
ATATATATATATATATATATATATTCATTATTAGAATTCAATTAAATAATTTTTATTGAAATTGTAATTTTGAATTCAAAGAATTAGTTGATATCAATGTAAAAATTGATTTAGCCCTTTCAAATACCATATGTAACTAGATAAAGTGTGGAATTATATTTGATCAAAGTTAAACTTTGTCTTAACCATAAATTTTGGGTATATGTTTTGTTAAAAGTTCTTCTTGAACCATCATATCTATGTTTGAATCTATTTTCCCTGACCAAACCAATATAGTTCATCACCAAAATAAATTGTGAAGAAAATATGTTTAATGTTCATTAACATAATTAAAAGCTATTTGTTTGAAATTTGTTTTAATGTTGATTTTCATTTTGTTATAGTTTGTTTAGCTGCAATTAGATTACTTTAATTAAATTAAAATAGTTTGTAATTATTATATTTAGTTTAATCAAGTTATAATTAATTAATTAATTTAGTAAGTTACAATTGATTAGTTTAATTATCAAGGAAAAATTAATTGATTAATAAAGTTAGTTCAATAATATTATTTTATTAAAATATTTAAATCTAAAACTTAATTTTAGTTTTGAATTAATTCAAGTGTTGTTTTTCAACTTTATTATTTACCCACAGTGAAAGAATGTAACACACTCGAACCCCTAATCATCACTTAGGCTGGTGGGGCATTGATTTTCCTTTTCTTCTCTCATGATATGCTATCGGATTCATCGGTTGTTTAGGTGATGACTTATCTTACACAATTTTAACTATGTTAACCTTTATTAATTCTCAGAGATGTTTCTCACTGAGTTACTGAGGTGACCAGGTACCTGAATGCTCCCAATCGAAGGGTCAAAATTACTTCTCTCCCTTAGATCAACAATTTGTGGGCGTTCAGAATCCTTCCTATTGGAATGCCCAATAATCTAGGTCGATCTCTTTCTCCGTTGATGACATCCCAACAGATCCTCCTTCAAAATCCAATGGTCCTCAGACCTAGGGTTCCAACATCTACAATTACGTCGAAGTCTCCATCCACTCGACCCTTACTCTCCACTCGAATGCCTATTCCACATGCTAATAAATGGGGCCCACGAAATCTACGGTTGAGATCTAATCTCACCCGCACACTAATAAATGGTCCTCCTCCATTCATGGAGTTCCTTCCCATCAGAGCATCTCTGTTAATGGTTTCACGACTACTCTGAACAACTTACTTTGACCATGCATACTCTAACAGATCAGATGATGCTCATTCTTCTGATCCGATGGACACTGTGACATTCATGGTCACAACCGATTGCCTGCTAAGGATCTCAAATCCCCCTCCTCGGAACGATTCTTGTTAGATCCAATGGCTGGCCCCTGGGATTTGATGGAACACCTCCTGGAGGATCTATGGTCCTCGAAGTCCCTATTGTCAGACTCCTAAATTAAATTTATTTATGGGCCTCGGATGACCCCTTTTTTCAACGACCTTGTTATTGGATCCAACAATTCATAACTTACCCTAGTCACTCTCTGATAGATCGAAAATCATTATCAATTCATAGCCCTCCCATCGGGGTTCAAATACAATATCCCGTAGGGTCACTCTAATGGTGGTACCCTCTGATCAACGGTATAGATCTATTCTCTTTGTTGAATCAACGACTGTAGACCCACCTATCTTAAACATAGGTTTCCTTTAGGGTAACAGTTTGAATCTAGTCTTAAACCTTTCATACTTCCTCTTCTGGTCTTTCCTAAGGTTCTACCAAAATTCTAGGAACTTTGGGGAATCCAGGTTTGAACAAGCTAAGGCATTTCATGTGGTACTTGGGTGAAGGCTTGCATGTCCTGCAATATTTCCACCTAAGACATGTGACTCTTTATAGGGAATAAGGCTCTCAAATCCTCACTAGGACCTTCCAGATACCAGGGTACCCTTGTCCCTTCCCGAATGAAGATTTTGTCCAAATATTGCAAACTTTCTCCTAAGCCTCAATATTTTCAAGGATGTAGACCATCCCGAATTGATGCAAATTCATGATTTAAAACATTTAAATAGTGAAGGAACACAATCATATTCCATTTTATTCATGATTTCAATTCATCATTTACATCCATTCATATTTTCCCATTAAGCCAAAAACCCACATTTACATCATTGTCATGCTTCAAACTAGTCAGGTTAGACACTTATTTGTTCAAGGAAAATGTCAACAACCAACTGACTAACAGAGAAAGCCTTTCCTCCCAACCTTAGGCCATACTACAGATTTCCTTCCTACAATACACCCACCCCTCCCCTGTTCTAGGCCATGATATCACAAGGGAATGATTTAGCTAGTTTCTAACTCAGGATGATCTAGGAAGGTTTTTCTTCTTCCTCCTTTGACAATTGCAGAAGTTTCCCCCTTCCCACTGAGCTCAGGGATTCCACAGGTTTATCAGGTATCTCTCCAACTGAATTTCCTCTGCAGAAAGTATCCCTTTCTCTACTATACAACCCCTCGGTGACCTCCCCTTACCGGTGTTGGTTTCTTTCTAGTTAGAACCAAGTTGCAGTTTCTACGATTTTCTCTGGCTAGGATCTGAGTCTTCTCTGTTTCAAGGTGATCATCAATAATTTGGACAAGCTTCATATTTTCTTCAGGGAAAGCTTTCCAATTTCTCCTCTTTCTCAGATTTGTGCGATTGAACTCCTCAGTTCATCGCATGATCTATTTGTGAGTCTGCAACTCACCAACTCTCCCAACCTTTTTGCTGCTACCAGAACCATTCACCACTTTCCCATTCTCTTCTGTGCATCAACCTCTTCTTGCATGAGTGTATCTCTCTGTGTATCTCTCATTTTATCCCATTGTACAGAAGAAAACAATGGTATCACACGAGAAAACAAGAGAGAGAGACACAAGAGATACACAGAGAGAACACTCATGCAAGAAGAGGTTGATGCGCATTTTGGCTTCCGTATATTCACATTTTGTCTTTCGTAAACATCTTTCGTATATGCACATTTTGGCTTCCATAAACGTGCATATACGGAAGCCAAAATGTGCATATACGAAATCTCTCTTTTGTATATGCGCATTTTGGCTTCCGTATATGCGCATTTTGGCTTCCATAAACGCGCATATACAGAAGCCAAAATGTGCATATACGAAATCTCTCTTCCGTATATGTGCATTTTGGCTTCTGTATATGCGCATTTACGGAAGGAAAAAATGCGCATATACAGAAGTCAAAATGCACATATACGGCAGAGAGCTTCCACATATGTGCATTTTGGCTTCTATATATGCACATTTACGGAAGCCAAAATGCACATATACGGAAGAGAGATTATGTATATGCGCATTATGGCTTCCGTAGATGTGCATATATGTAAGATAAAATGCGCATATATGGAAGAGAGCTTCTGTATATGCGCATTTACAGAAGGAAAAAATGTGCATATACGAAAGCCAAAATGCGCATTTACAGAAGCCAAAATGCGCATATACGGAAGAGAGCTTCTGTATATGCACATTTACGAAAAATAAAAATATGCATTTATGGAAGCTCTCTTTCGTATATGTACATTTTGCCTTTCGTATATGGTCATTTACGGAAGGCAAGATGCGCATATACGGAAGCTTTCTTCCGTATATAGAGCTTCTGTATATGCGCATTTTGACTTCTGTATATGCGCATTTATGGAAGCCAAAATGCACATATACGAAAGATAGAATGCGCATATACGGAAGATAGCTTCTGTAAATGTGCATTTTGGCTTCCATATATGCACATTATTTCCTTCCATAAATGCGCATATATGGAAGCTCTCTTTCATATATAGAGCTTCTGTATATGCGCATTTTGGCTTCCTTAAATGTGCATATACAGAAGCCAAAATGCACATATACGGAAGCTCTCTTCTGTATATGCGCATTTTGGCTTTCGTATATGCACATTTTTTCCTTCCGTAAATGCGCATATACAGAAATAAGAGTCGAGGGTATGATAATTTTTTTCTTGGATATTTTTGTAATAGAGCTCTGCTCTGCTGGAGGTTGCCCCCTCGAAGAGGCAAGTGAACATTTCTCTCAGTAATCAAAGTGCTCTTTCTGGTGTTATTCTGGTATCATTTGGGTATTATTGTGGTGTTGTTCTGGTTATATTGTTATTCATCTGCCATTTCTAGCATTTTATTTCTGTTCTGCATACTTTTTATATCTGGAATATTACAAGTGGTATCAGATCACTTTCCTCGGCAGAAAATTGTGGGTTAATTTTTTTTCAGGGTAAAGATGTATTCCAACATCTTTAAGCTACAGAGATCTATCGTTACGTGCATAAACCTGCGGTCAAGGATTCATACACGCAGGAAATAAAAGTGGTACTTAAGCGCACATTTGTTGGCCACCCATGTAACCCCTATTGGTACCTCTTCGAGTGGTAGCGCATCAGACAACACCTGTATACAGATCGACCTAGATTTCATGAAACCCTCTTTAGATAAACCGATTGGTCACCTGACTGCTATAGTGCCACCGAGAAAAACACTTGGGAAGATACTCTCTAGTACCTGGGTAGTCAAAAAGTATGGCTAAGGGCACGGTCTAGCCTCCTTAGCTGGTGCCCTGAGATATTGGACCGAGTACTACTGTTGGACCCCACACGTATATCAGAGAGCTATAACACAGGGAAAACACTTGTTGTAATGTCCCTTTCCAAATAGGAGCTCCAGAAGAGGAGGCTTAATGGTCTAAACCGCCCCGTTAGACTATAGCCAGGGCCAAAGAGGGGTAAACAAGGTTACTAGAGGTCACTCCGGTCACAGGTGTTATATTCGGAAAGTGACATTGAGCTAAAAAGGGTTAAAAGCGCTTTTAAGTCATTATGAGCTGAAAATAGAAGTCAATAGTGAATGAGGGTTTCAACAGTGATTTAGGGTTTTGGAAGTCAATAGCGAATTAGGGTTTCAACATGATTTAGGGTTTTGGAAAGCTATAAAGGAAGGGTCAGCGACCTAATTCATCATTATGCAGATTATGACTTGCCATTGAGGAGAAGAGGCGCATCTCAGGAGAGATAGTTCAGTGTATTCCAGGAGGAAGACACCAGTTGGCTGATTTCGGTGTTAAAAAACACACCCTAGTCACCGGGAAGATCCTCCAGGTCTTCCATCATTCTTCATTGATTCCGCAGTGCTCCCATATTTCGGGTATTATCTTTTAGTTGCTTATTTGTATTTCGGCTAAGATCCTTTTGTCTTTTGATCTAGCCGAGTGTTGTTATTTTATTCAGCCACAGTTGCTTATTTATATTTCAGCTAAGATCCTTTGTATGTTGATCTAGTAGAGTATTGTCAGTTATTCAGCCGCATTCGACCATTTTGTAATCCATGGAGATATCATAATACAAACTTTGCAGTCCTTTGTCACGATTATTATTTGTATGATCATTTATATGCTGTAAACATTTGATCCTACACACACATTAGCAATGTTTCCTAGACTATCCAAGTCAGGAACATTACAGTGGTGCCAGAGCTTTAGTCCTGCCAGCCTGTGACTAAACACAATGAGTGCAGCAGAAGACCCAGAGGTCCGTGAACACGTAGGTGACGAATATGTCACTTACAACAGGCATCAGGAAAGAAGGCATAGGCCTAATTTTCCCCCTTTTCCTCCTAGCTCAGAGGAAGAGGAAGAGGCACACAGAGAAGCAGAGAGAAGGGCAGAGAATGAGGCTGAGTGCGAGGTAGAGAGGATACTAGGAGACATATATGAGTGACCAGAGGGAAGTGGCAAGGCCCCCGTAGATCCAGAGGAAACTTTCATGCAGGTTATCAATGGTATGTTAGCTAGTCAATGGACCATGTCTCAATCCTTGGCACAGGTGGTTGATAGATTGGCTAGAGTGGGAACCCCAGATACTACACATTTCTCCCTTATGATGATGTGGCCTAAGTAAAGCAGCTCTGTCATACCGAACTCGGACTTGGACTCTTTGGCATATAATGACTGTGCCTCCATGATGCTCAATACCTCATCCAAGTGCCTCATATGTTCTTTCCATGACCAGCTATAGATCAAGATGTCATCGAAGAAAACCAAGACTGATTTCCTTAACTGATCCTTGAATATATGGTTCATGCAAGACTGGAATATAGTGGGTGCATTGGTTAGCCCAAATGGTATAACCAGGAACTCGAAGTGTCCAAAATGACATCGAAATGTCGTCTTCTCTATGTCCTGCTCTCAGATTCTGATCTGATGATATCCAGTGCGTAGATCAATTTTTGAGAAGAAAACTGCCCCATGCAGTTCATCCATCAACTCGTCAATGCATGGGATAGGGTACCGGTTCTTGATGGTTTTCTTGTTCAAGGCTTGGTAATCAATGCACATCCTCATGGTGCCATCCTTCTTCAGAACTAAGACAACTGAAGAAGAAAATGGGTTGTTGCTTGGTCTGATGTGTCCCATCGCCAGCAATTCCTTGATTTCCTTCTCTATCTCATCCTTGAACCTCCTAGGATGACGATAGGGGGGGGTGATTATAGGTTTTTCCCCCTCCTCCAACTCAATGGTGTGCTAAAACCTTCTGTCAAGTGGTCTCCCTGGTGGAATTGCCTCAAAGACCTGCTGATGTCGTCCCAATAAATTCTTGATCTTTGTATGGTATTGTTGTCGACCTTCCAAATCCTTCATAGTAATGATCAAGCCATTCGAGTTGCCAAATCACTACACATTTCTCCCTGACTAAGAAACCACCTATCTGTCTATTCAAATTCCATCATGTAGAAAACATGGCCGAAGTAGACATTAGATTGATCTTTGGATGTGGTGATCTCAAACACTGTGGTGATATCAAACAGTCTCAAATTCTCTCAAATGCTAGATTGAGGAAATCTATAGAATTTGTAACTATGTAAATGAAATAAGGCCTTTTTGGCCTCTTTAACTTCTTTTAATAAAAAATAAGGATCTCGATTGAGTTTTTGACCTTGATCGAGGTTGAAATATCAATCAATATATTCATGTTTGATTGAAGTATGACCTCAAATATTGAGGTTTTAATTAACCCTCATCAACACCTCGATTAGGGGTGTGTTGGATCCAAAAATAAACCTTGACTGGGGGTTGATTTAAACACTCGATTGAGGTCTTAGGAGCTCAATTGAGTGATTGAAAATTACATTGATTGAGGGTTTGATCCCATTTTTCATGTTCCTACATTTCCAAAAAGTGTGACTTTAGCTGATGGATTCACCTATAGCTACTTTAATGAAGGCTACAAAACATTAAAACTTCATATATCATTGTGCTCCTTGAGATGGATGATCTCTAGTTCAACCTAGTCGATGTTAGATAAACCTTCATATATCATTGTGCTCCTTGATTATGTTTTCTTTTGCTAGAGAAAACTACCACTTTTGTCTTGCTAGTATTGACTTGCATCCCCATTGTACTACAAAAGTGCTCAAGGGAAATTAAGTGTTCTTGCATCCCAAGAGTAGATTTAGCAATCATAATAAGGTCATCTGCATACAAAAGAAGCCTTATCACAAACTCGCCCAAAAGAGGACCATGAACCTCCTGAAAGTTTAACCACTCTTCAAGTTTGTCTATATATAAACCAAAAAGTGTAGGGAACAATGGGCACCCTCGCTTGACCCCGATATCACTCCTAAAAATTTCGGAGATACCAGCTAACGTTCTGATTTTGACTTTAACCTCCTCATATAACCTATGGACATCTGCTCTTAGATGCATAGGAACCCCAATTTCCTCCATTCTATGCCAAAGCTTATCTCTAGGGACCATGTCGAATGATTTTTTGAAATCAACAAAGAAACAAAAGGATTACTTTGTTATCTCCCACACTTTTTCAATGATGTGCCTTAGAGTTATACCGTGATCAATCGTTGAGTGTTTAGGTCTGAAACCTACTTTCCCTTTGGTGCGCTTATCTCCTTCTTCCCCCCACTTGCTGATTCTATTTTCTAGCATACTTTTGAATAACTTTGCAAACAAGGGGTTTATCATTATGGTCCTATAGTTGGAGGGATTGTTGACATCCCCACTCTTGAAAAGCGGTAATGCTTGGTTCGTTGTCCAATCTGTAGGGATTCCCTACTGAATGATGTTGTTGGAAATTTTCATAATGTGAGGTGCAAAAGTTTTTGAACCCCATTTTAGGTATTTTGGTTGGATTTCAACTAAATCTTTTGCTTTTCCAGCACCCAACTTTTTGATACCCACCTCAATCTCTTCCATGGTGAAGATATTAGTAGTAGTGTTGACCAAGGGAGGGGGGTCAACCTTAGGATCTTGATCATAAAGTTGCTTTGCATACTCAAACCATTGATAAGATGTGATATTATTCTCAGTTTGTTTCTTTCTCATTTGAAGTTCCTTCCAAAATAACTTGGGGTTATTTTTCCCCAACAAGATTAGTTCCTCCCTCCTTGAAATCATGAAATCATTTTTTTTCTTTCTTACAATTTGCTTGTAGAATTTTATGTTTGTTTCTTTCTATCTTGAATCTTTCAAAGTTTTCTTTGTTGTTTTTCATTCCTCATCAAACCAAGCATTAATTGGAAAGCAATTTGTTTTAGATTTCCTATTTTTTTTCTCTTTTGCATTATGTAAGTGTGCTTTGAATTAAATTTGTTAGATCAAGACTATGGAGGGCCTGGGACGAAATGTTCTCCTTGTTAAACAACCTCTCTAGTGCTATAGATAAGTTGAACTTTTGTGGATTGGGTCTAGCTTTGGTTTAGGAAATGGAACTATGGGGAATTTTCAAAATATTTACAAAGTATCAAAAGTATGATAGATAAAAAGGGGAATGGTCATTTTGGAAAACAAGGGAGTGATAATTTGATAATGTTATAAATTAAATGAACAAAATCACAATTCTCATTGTTGTAATCTCATTGATGTTTTGTAATGATGACAAGGTTCATTTTATGCAAGTACATATCTAAACTTAATAAAAAACATACAAGTTAGAAAATTACACCAAGGTTAATAGATTTTGTAACCTCAAACATAATCGTTAAATAGTTTTATGTGAAACAAAGAAAAACGTTACATTTATCTTTACGATGAGCTTGACCAAACATGTACAAGATTGTTGGATTCTTGAGAGATTTACATTCAATTCTTAGTTATATGTTTTGTTCCCATTATCAATTTTTTTAGTGGGGGATGTGATGAATTACATACTAAGTGGTTGAGAGGCCCACATATGTGATGAAATAATAATCATATTAGATACCAATTATATAACCATGTCATGAATTTTAATATGAAAACACATAGCATTATGAATACAACAAAATAACTATGGATCAACATGTTGAATACTATTACTGAGATGGAATATGTGAGCATAAAAAAATATAGATGACTTGATTTCCCTAGGTTTTTTCCATGTCTATTGTTTGTTTCTCAAAATTGGCATTTAAAAACTCTTTTGTAATTAATAGTACTAGTAAACTCCCAATGTTATTACAATTTACATCAATAACCTATGACTAATTGTTTTGGATTTTTATAGAGCCAAGAGTGGAGGAAAAGATAACGAAGGAAATGGCATTATGGCAAGTGTCAAAGGAAAAGATAATAAATAAAATGGCATTATAGTGAGTGTGGGATTAAAAAATATGAAGTATGTAAAGTAAATGCGATGACAATACTCATATTGACAAAAATAAATGATTCTCATAACACATGAAATCAAGTGGGGATTTACAAAGACAAGGTGTCTAAGATTATTTTGGAAGCTTTCACTAAGTGAAACATAAAATAGTGTATACACCAATACGATGGTAGGATATTTATTTAAGAGTGAGTTGTGTCATGGATTCAATGTTGTGGAATGGTACATCATGGAAGAATATACTATATTAGGTAATATATGAGATCCAATTAGAATAGACATGATTTTGGTCTTTAGATGCCAAAGGAAAGTATTGTGTGATGAACCAATGCTCAATGTCCAACCAATCAATGGAGGCGAGGACATTTATGGGTTATTGAAACGTTGGCCCTTCTTTTGACATTTTATGATATTTGTTGTCCTTCATAAATGCCAAGTGATTTTAAAAATCACATTTTTAAGGGTGTTTTTTGAATTACCCTTCCAGGACATGTTTGAAGCCCTTGGAAGGGATAAGAAGGGTTTAACATTGATCATTGATTGTGAGGCTCCACCATCTACCATCTTCTAGTGATAAGAGACAGAAAGTTGGGCCCTCTAACATAACACATGATCGTGCTCTCCTAACCTATGGCTTGTATGTGCATGATGATTAGTGAATGGTTATTCATTAAGATCACGATGAATCCACCATTAAAAATTGATGAGAATTGGCCCTCCATTCATTCATCCATTTTATCATTTGAGTCAGCTAAGATGCCATTTTTTTTCCCTCCTCTAAATTTAGAGGTTTGACCCTCCTCCATGCATTTTTTCCACCATTTCTTTAGTCCACTTTTTTTTTAGTGTCACTCTTCTCTTTCTGGTCTTCTAACTGTTTGATCCCACTTTGGTCTTTCATGTTATAAAAATGTCGAGGATAAACTAGACATTTGCGCAAGGTCACATCGCCCCCCCACCCCCCAAGTTCCATTTGGGGGTTTGAATCTCCATGCATTCGACTAGGCCCTCCAACTAAAATTGTTGGGAAAAGAATATTCTCACAGTGAAACTCCAATATTATTCATCTCCTCTCGATGATTCAACATTTGACAAGCTAGGCTTTGAAACAATAATATTTTCGAGAAAGCCACATAGAAAAGCTTAACCCTCTTGATTATTAGTAATACTTGTACTTATTTTTTATTACCAACTCTAATTTTTTACCCTTGTTATGTTTCTACGGGGACATATAGTAATGGAACCAGTGTATTAATTTGCACCATAACGGTGTAATTTTTTCTACTTTTTACTTTGTCTACAATTCGACTTGAGAAATATTATGTTATTGACTTGCATGTGTGATGTTGGCTTCAAGCACTAGATCGGGGGTGTGGTGATCATAATCCTATTACAAAGGAATCTTGACATCTTTTCATAGTGGTACGTTGTGTTTAGAAATAATTAGCATAATAAATCAACATGATTAATGGTGAGATGATAGTTGGTATTTAAGCTTCAATATGCTTGCTATGCCATTACTTATACTTCCAAGAAATGATGTTCTAGTAGTGGTTTGTGTTCCTATATCTATACTTAGTTCAATAAGCATGTGTGCATAATCTCCTTAAAGAACTTGTAGTATTGGATCTTGTTTAAGTCAAACTAGCACTTGAGTTGAAATGTAAGAGGAAGACCACATGAATATCGAAGAAAAGTGGAATCCCATTAAATTCCAGATTAGAGAACATTAAATACATAAGGAAAGGAGGGAAACATAAATATGTAAGTGTCATGGTCTCGTATAAAGAATATAAGATGGAATTGTGTCAAGTTTCCCAAATAGGTGTTTATCCTACTTTTTGTAATGGTGTTTCTTACACTCTAGTTGGCTTCACTGCATAACATGTTTATTCAGGACTAAGAGAAATGCTTTAATTCAATTTTTCAAGATCAAGATTGACACCTAGAATAGGATTAGTTCCTAGAGGATATCAAATTGTATTGGAAATACCTAGTGGTGCCCCTACCTTTCCTTTCAAATTAAATTTGGGCTCTTCAACCTTCTTACCAATAGGATACAATTAACAAAATGAGAAGTGTGCTTATTCGAATGAAAATGGTAAGGGCGTTGTTGGATTCTCTCCTGTATCTAGGGACTTTCTCACTGACACATTTACTAAATCAATGGATGTCATTTATTAATCAACGAGATAATCTATTTCTAGCATCAAATCAGGTATTCATATTAGTAAGAATCCCTTTGTGAATCCCTACTTCCATCCTACAAAGACAACTCTAGGGAGAAAGGCCATTTCAAGAATCAATACTGGACTCACCAAAGGAAGTGATAAAGGAATGGGAAAGTGCCCCTTTGACATGGGCGTGAAGAAATAGAGACAAAGGTAGTTTAATTCTCGATATATTAAGGGAAATATTGAGATGTTTTTCTAGTTTATTATCCATGGGGTGAGTGCATGATGTTCATGGAAAAAAAAGCGGCAATGGGGTGTGAAGGAACACGTGCATGCATGAACACGTGTGCATTCCTAGAAACATGCACATGTTCTTATTCCTACATCCTTGGTAGTCACCAAAAAACCACATACACTTTCCAACATGGATTATTTATTAACGTGCATGCATTCTTGTGAAATACATGTTCAGGAACACACATGTGTTCTTAAAAAATTGAAATTAAAATAACGTGCACACTCTTTATGAATTCATACACGTTCCTAAAGAAAACACACATTATTAGGAACAAGAACGCATATGTGTTCCTGTTAACACAAAATCTCTCTCTCTTTGACCCATTCTCCCCCCCTCTCTCTCCCTCCCCCTCTTCCCCCATATCCCTCACTCCCTTTATCTTCCTCTCTCTCCCTCTCCCC